>JAPMOR010087345.1:321766-406787 GCA_026543865.1 Argiope aurantia
GGTATTTTGAGCCATTTGTAATACCGGTATTCACAAGTTTAAATACCGTTCTTTCGGTTTTTACTGGACATTTTTTAAACTATCACCACTATATGTTCAGGGATCGCCAACAAAGCAAAATATCATACGTTTTTGTTTTTATGTCTCCCTAACGGGCGAAATTAATTAGACTGTGAATACAAAGTTGTATCTTAAAATCAAGAGAAGTGATAAAATATGGGAATCATCCAAGGAGGTGGGTCAAAACTATCCTATAACAGCTCAGAGCGATACTGCACACGCGTATACGTAATCCGATATTCGTATCTGTGAAAACAAGGTTGTAGTTATGTAGAAAGTGCGTAATATTTCAATATTTTTTTAATTGGTGAGTTTGTTATTCACATTATATTTGCATATCACACTTTAGGATTCAAAATATTTTTCAGATTTGTTATATTATATAATAACCCATAATAATGAATAAGAATAACTTTAAAGAACATAACTTATTGGCTACAGTAACGGTATTCGCAATTCTTTGAAACACCAGCTAATACAATTAAAAGTGAATGATGAAAAATGTAGTCTTACATTTGATAAATGGACAAGTGTAAGAAATAGACGCTATTTAAATATAAATATTGATTCAGAAAAAAAAATTGGAATATAAGACTTACAAATGTCTCGGGAAGTATGCTAGCCAAAAAATGTGTGGAAGTGCTTAAATCTAAATTAATGAAACATGGATTACCCCTGAAAGAAGATATTGTATCCATAACGACTGATGGAACAACAGTTATGAAAAAAGGCGGAAACTCGATTAGTGCAAATGAGCAATTGTACTATGCTCATGAAATTCAATTAGGAGTAATAGATGTATTATACCCCCCAAAAAAATAAAGAGCAGAAGGATCCAATAACTGTGGATATAGAAACTTCGGATTGCTAGTTTGAAGAGAGTGAGAGTGATATTGACAATGAATATAATGACAATGCAGTTGTTGTAGAAGATATTCTAATGAATGATATATTAACCCATCAAGAACTGCTTCCTATAATTTATGAAGTTCGAAATTTTTTAAGATATTTAAACGTTCTCCAACAAAAAATGCCATATTACAAAAATATATACTAACTGAAAATAAAACAGAATATATATGTTAATATTACATTCTAAAACACGTTGGAACAGTTTACTCCTAATGATGAAACGATTTTTGAAACTGAGAAATCCACTCCAAAAAGCAATAATTGACTTAAACCTGCAAATTAATTTTTCAGACAATGAATTCGACTTAATATCCATAACTGTATCAGCTCTACTTTCAATAAAACTGGCTGTTGTTGCATTATGTCGGAGAGATTCTAATTTATTAACAGCTAATGCAACAATAAATTTCATGTTGCAGTCACTGAAAGAACAGCACACATCACTATCTAAAGAGTGATATATTTCATTGAAACATTGCACAGAAGAAAGGCATACCGAAATAGAAAATGTCTTATGGTATTTACATAATTATAATGATTTTAAAAATGAAAATGAAAAAGAGACTAACCAATTCAAATCTGCTCAAGTTTATAGTAAATTTTCTTAAAATTTTTTACCCACAAACCTATTCACATTCAGAAAAATTCGGCACAGTTATCGAAGATTATGATGACACTAATGTCGATAGTGAAAAGGAATTGTCTCTTGCACAAAAATTAGAATTAGCGATAAATAAAAAAAGTTCACCAAAAAATACAATACAGAAATCAGCTATATCCAAAACCATCCGACGAGATGAAGGATTTAGAGATGATTATGGATTAGGATTTGAAGATGAGGGATTTAGAGGTAAATACCGGGAAAAAGTACATCGCGCATTGCTAACAGTACCACCAACTAGCGTAGATGCCGATAGAGCGTTTTCGACAGCTGGTAATTTTTGCACAAATTTACGTTCCAGATTTAATAACAGTACAATCGATGCATTATGTTTTTTAAGATCACATTTCCAAAATTTGTAATAGTACAACAGACTGAATAGCGATATTTACACTTTTTGTGATTTAAATAAATAAGATGTTCCTTTACTCTTTTGCAATTCTTTATATACTGTTATAATTTATGAGTTGAAAATTATTTTTTGTGATATTTACACTCTCTAATAAAACTAATAAACTAATCAACTTTTGTGATATTTACACTCGCAAATAAAACAAAGAAACACCTGTGTTTTCTTTCTTTTTCTAAAATTTCTAATACCGGTATTAAAACCGGTATCCCGGTATTAAGATCTAAAAAATACCGAATACCGGTATTGAAATTTTGGTCCGATATTGCAATCTCTATATATATGCAGTAGAAACCACAAAGAAATTTTAATTTTATAGCTCTTATATTTTTAATCTTTTTGTTTATTTAGTATAGAGAAAATATAGTAATCGTCAAAAAATCCAAACTCGATATTTCGACGAATATCCGCTTTTTAGACCTCGGAGTTCGAAAAACCTATTTTTGGAAAATATCCGTCTGTCTGTGACAAAGATAACTAAAAAATGCTTTGATCTAGGCGGAAGGAATTTGGTATATGGGCTTTATGTTGAATTTGTAGATGATATACTATCTTCATACATAATCTTATTTATTAAGATCTTAATGAGGAATGATTAAGATCTTAATAAATAAGATTATGTATGAAGATAGTATATCATCTACAAATTCAACATAAAGCCCATATACCAAATTCCCTCCGTCTAGATCAAAGCATTTTTTAGTTATCTTTGATTTAGATTTGGTAAGCAGATTTAATATCTGTAGTGCAAACATCTGTCAAATTTTGAACAAATCCAACAACAGGTTAATTGTCTGTCTATACTTTTAGAAACCTATAAACTCGATACTCAAAAATGTAATTATTTACAAACAACAAATTTGGCATGGTATTTTGTGACTAAGTGTGGTTTTGGGACAAATTTTTCTTTCAATTATGCGGGAAAAACGCATCTAAAACAAAAACTAGATTTTTGCATACTCTTAACCGCACGTCATGGATTAATCGCCAAATAACTTGCCTAGGATGACAAAATAGATTCATTAATAATTCTAAATTCACGTCGAAGGTTAATATTGTACGCTACTGCCATGCAAGACGTTCTCTGGGAAAACACCTTTATTAGAGAGTATGCGAGAAATGTTGGGAGAGACTATTCGCGCTGGCTTCGCGTGCTCCGACATCTTTCCAAAAATAGCTTTTCCGAACAAAAGGCTTTCTGACCAAAAAATTCTGACGAGAGTGAAAAGATCAAATAATATTTACGTGTCGATTCTTTCTCCGATATAATGCTTGCTATATTGTAAAATGAATCAAATTTGCACTAAGAAACATGAAAACAAAATTTTTCGTTTTTACTTAACTAATTTTTTTTTATAATATAGGGGTCGCGGACCCTCCATTTATAAGACCCAAGGGAAAAATGAAATATAGTGGACGGACACTTCACCCCACGGGTTCATTCCCGGAAAGCAGAGTGGGAAGAAAGTTGCACGCAACTTCGCGCCCGGTTTCCATGGTAACTGAAAGTGTCTCAATCTCCAGACGCCTCTCACTTACGTAAATAGCGTCTCGGGGCTTTCGACACGTATTTACTAGAATTCGTTTCAGACGCCGCGCTGATTGGGGAGATACTGGTGTTCTTAGATTAAAAAGAGTTCATCAGTTTGATCACAAAGGGTATTTAATTAGTTTGAAATGATTTGGTTTTCAGGCGCAAGATCTATAAATGGAATAAGCTGCATCGGAACTTTGGATAGAACCAGAAGAAATTATTCTATTTTTATCATGAATAAAATTTTAATTTGAATAATTTCTCAGTATGAGAAGAATGTATGATTAATACGGTGAAATGTTTTTTAGTAAGTCGTTTTTTCCGATTCATTCAGTTTATTTTAATGTTAAAAATAAGAAAATACTTAATATAAGGATATAAGTATTTGAAAGGTGAAGCTTAAAACCATTCGAAAAAATAATTTGAGTGTATAGATTTAGTCTATAATTAGTAAATAAGATATTTCGCCAAATCAAATTAAAACTGTTTCGGAAAAAATTAAGTGTTCTCAGGCAAGCTTCCCTAAAAATTAAAAACAAGATTTAATGCAGCAATATATTCATCAAATGTTAAAATTTTTTTGAATATCACAGTACATTCTTTCAATCGAAAAAAAAACTTCGATTAGTGAAATTAAAATTATTAAAAGAAGAAATATCTACATATAAATGCCGAAGGGTTATTTGGTTATTTCAATGAAATATTATAGTTATCATTAGGTGCTGTTTTTAAAGAGTATTTTTTAATTAATTTTTTTTGAAAATTTTGTTTGTCCTGAAATTTCAACCATTGTCAGAAATTATAAAGCTATTAATATAATAAAATAATTAAGAAGACTCATTTAAAAGTAGACCTATATCATTCTTATATAAAGCTAAAACTTTAGAACAGTCCCTTGAATAATATACTAAAGAAATTTTGCTGTGTTTCGAAAATAGTTTTATTTTTCCTTGCATTACGAAATGAAATTATTGATAGTGAATTATGCCATTAATATATAAGACAAATGATACCTCAGTTACATTTCTTTTTTCATTAAAATAGTTTCTACAGCTGGTATTAGGCACAAAAAACTAAAAAGCTCCCAAATTCTTAAAATGCCTCAAAATTTAATTGATAAGTATATTATGAGTTTGATGCACATATTTTATAGATATTATTTTGATATAAATTATTTCATGCATACTGATAATTTTTTTCCTTTAGTGTGTTGCATTTCTCAGTTATCGTATGCATAAACACAGAGACAGCTGACCGATGCGCAACTAATCCGAAAATGGGCACAGATAAATATTTTATAAACATACAGAATTCCGCTGATAGCCACATCGGAATTATTCCAAATATACAAGCAGGACGGCAGTAAGTTAAATGGCTATCATCACGACAGGTACAGAGACGGGATTTGAGTCCTAATGCCCCAATGCCATTACTATTGCAGGAGATACGTCTCATCATTGAAGCGGAAGTAACCCGATCCCACAGCCTTAATGTACCTTCCCTATAAGCGAGAAGCAATCACTATACGCGAGGCTTCTTATCAATTTTGCCCTTCAATGGGAACAAATTTGCTAATTAAACCTTATTCCAGTCCTATTTAATAAATTGGTTGCATTTTTAAGTTGCTCAGTTTGTATAAACTTCGAATGAACAGACAATTCAATGACGAATTTTGTTTAAAACTTTTTTCTTTAATTATTGGATTCCTATTTTGATATAGATATATGATTTTGATGATGCCCTAATTTCTTTTTATTTCGCTAGATCACTGCGTTTTTAAGTTACAGCGCTTACAACAAACGCACAATCAATGCGTTGACGAATTTAATATAAAATTAGATATATGATGCAATTTTAGTGTAACAACTGTATATTAAAATTATTTCTCTAGTGGCGTAACTAGAATAAGTGGTACGTGCGATATAAAATTTTTCTGTCTCAGTATTAATGGTGCTGGGGGAGATATGATATTCTCCTCATATTTCGTTTAAAAAGTGTCAAAAATCACAATATTTTCTTTTCATGTTCCGCTAAAACTAGGCAGATTAGGCTGTTGAGTCGAGTCTCAGAACAGAGGATGTCGCAGTCCGCTCGATAAAAAAATTAGCATAATTTCTAAATAGAGTGCAAAATCTTTGAATTCGAAAGTAATAGTATAACAGTGTGCTGACGATTAAAATTGTAATAAAAAACGAAAAATAATTATTCGTGAGTTTGGAATATTACTTACTCTTAACTAGTTATGTTTATATTCCATCTGAAAAATTGTACAAAGTAATTTTTAATGATGCATTTGTTCGAAGAGCTTATTATTTTTTTAATAATATGTAGTCAAATGCTGTTACTTGCAGCTAAGGAAATAATTAACTAATAATTATTGTCGATTTTACAAGAATTAATTCTTTATTTATTCCATGATATGCGCATTAAAAAATAAATTAACATGTATATTTTCATAAAGTTGCGGAGAGAAAAATCGAAAATAATTAATCATTAAAATATTGATTGATTTAAAAAAAATGGTTAAAATTTGAAATTAAATTAACAAGAAATTAAAAAGTTAAGGCTCACAATGTGAACTGTCCAGGTAAATAAAATTCTTAAATCTCCATTCTTTATAATTATTATATTTTTATCATTTTTCACTACGCCACTGCATATATCTTGTGGTTTATTTAGCTAATGCATTCGTTTACACATTGTCAGATTCGATTCAAAATTTAACATAGATCCATAATTTTATTATTAAACAAAACATCAAATTTCATCTGTGTAACACATTGTGTTTTCATGTGATATATCAGGACTGGTTTATGCTGGTTATACTTTTAATATATTACACCACTGTTTTTGAATCATTCTCCTGTTTTTGAATCATTTTATTTTTTGAGGAGTTGAAATTTCAAAACTTTTAATCTTACATTTTGGCATTATCATACTTTATTCGGTTTTATCTCATGTAATTTACTTTTACAACTTAGAAAGTTATTTTAATCATCTGTTCTTATAATCGGAACATTTGCTTGGCGCAATATGGCCAAATATGGTCCTTGAGCAAATAAATACAATCAACGATATCTCAGATGGATTAAACATACATTTCCCGAATATACTTTCAATTGGTCTTGGTCTACCCCTTGATGACCCGTTTGCCTGAAAGGGTGTAAGACCTTGAAGGTCGTTGGGGAGAAAATAAAACATACACATTCCATTGTTAAATTTACCCCCCCCCCAAGGTGAAAGATGTTTACAAATTTGATACAATGGCCATATTGTGAAAATCAAACACGTTGCACCTTTCAACTCGCTCGCAAAGGTCGACAAACTGTTTGAAAAACAGAGCATTCCAAAAATGGTTTTAGATTTCGGCGAGTTAAAACCAGGCGGAATAGCCTCCTTGAAAATTCATCCATACTCTTTTTAATAAACGCGTCCTCCCTCCCTCCTCGTTCTCGCATAAAATTATGGATCTCGGCCAAAGTTATAAATGCCATGAGTGCTGAACTTTTATTCTTAGAGTTCCTCACGTAAGGGTTTTATGTTTCATAACATAGTAAGGAAAACCGAGTACGCTGTTTTGAACCCTTTTTTCTGTCAACTGAAATCAAAATCTGATGGAACTGCAACTTTTCTTTTAATAAGACCGTTCACCAAATTCCATATATCTAAATCCATACAATTTTAAATCATCGTATTAACGTGCATGTAAAAATATAGAATGATAGAATATTAATCTCTAGACGAATCTGACTCAAAATTTGATATGGGTCTGAACTTTTTAGATGTAGATTTTTTTTACAGCAAATTTTATTCGATCAGCCACTTTTTTACGATTTTCAGCTATCATGTTTGTTAATACTCAAATGTCAGATTTCTTCTGAAGGATTTTACATAAAATTTGATAGAAATCTACAAGCTTGGTGGTAAGACCACTTATGATATTTTATCTCTGTTAACTCAATGCGTTTTGAGCTGTAGTCGCACAGATGTAATTCTACATTTTTTTTTCCTTTTGGATTGAGAAAGGTTTGATACCATGAAGTTCCATCAAAATCTCGATTTCAGATTCATTCACTATTACAATACTTTCTCTTCGTATGATTTATATGAGAAAAATAAATAAACCCACAGGGAGTGGTCTTCTGAAAACTTTCTCGCATACTCTCTAATAAACTTATTTATGCCAGAGAACGTCTTGCATGGGATTGGCGTACAATAATTATGGAATATTAATTGTGGTGTGAATTTAACATTTTTACAGAATCAGTCGCTTTCTCATTGGCGTTAAGAATATTCAAAAATAGAATCTGTGCTTTAGACACATTTTTGTCAACAAATTGAAGCAAAGATTTGGCATAAAGCTGCATTTGTAGTCACGAAATCCGATACCAAATTTGATATATTTAAGTCATTGTGTCTTTGACTTATCACGTTTACATATTTTAAAAGTACAGAAAGACAGACGGTTAATCT
The DNA here is from genome assembly GCA_026543865.1 of Argiope aurantia. NCBI lineage: Eukaryota > Metazoa > Arthropoda > Arachnida > Araneae > Araneidae > Argiope > Argiope aurantia. Next base: position 329,816 of record JAPMOR010087345.1, read on the forward strand.
CATGCTGGATTTGGCTAAAAATTTGAAAAGTGTTTAGACTACGGATGTTAATTCTGCATGTCAAATTTTATCCGTTTCTCTCTCTTCGTTTTGTAGTTAACGTGTTAAATTATATTCGAACAGCCGAACAAACGAACTTACTCCGAAAAGATTTTATTCAAATTTGATAAAAATATGCAAAATTAGTGTAAAGACCATAAACCAAATTTCAACCATCTAATATTATAGTATCAAATAGATAATCCAAATCGATCCAAGAAATACGAGTATCCATAAATCGAATTTGTGCTTTAAAATGTCTTTCTCAACCGATTGAAACAAACATTTGACTCAAAACTACATTTGTGTTCACAAATTTGCCCATACCAAATTTGTCTATTTAAATTTTTTAGTTATTGCGTTTACATGTTTCTAAAAGTACAAACCGACAAACAATCAACTCTTTGTCGTATTTGGCTCAAACTTTTACAGGTATCTATCTATATTATAGATGTTAAAATCGTGAACCGAATTTTATCCATCTAGCTCTTTTCGTTTTGTAGTTATCCATCTAGCTTTGTCCGTTTTGCAACTTATATTCGAACAGCTGCACGAAGTTTGCTAAAAATTTAGCAGATATCTACAAATTTCGTATAATGGCCGTATACCAAATTTCAACTATCTAGCTCAGAGCGTTTTTGAGTTATCTTTGTCACAGACAGACGGGCATTTTCCGAAAATGTGAATGTTTTCAAACTCGGGAGGTCTAAAATATGGAGATTCATCAAACTCTCGGGTTAGAATATACTTTCTATATACTATGTATACGAGAAGATACAAAGCGATCGACTGGCAGGAAACTATCTGCAATATGTGGAAATAGAGCAGCCGAGGGCGACCAAGTCTGTAGTGACAGCATTTCTTACTCTGCTTAAGAATGGAAAAGCCGCTGTTCCGTTACCATAGTGATGCATTGAAGCTCCCTATAAAGAAGTAGGCGGAACATTGACCTTTCGTGTGGAAGGCTTAAATAACATTAAACAGATACGCAAACAACGTCTCAGTTGACTTTCATCATAACTTTGTCACGTTCCAGACTGTGATGACGAAATCTTAAATGATTGTAAACGTTGTAATAAATTGTTTTTTGCTTTCTCTTATGCGCAGTATAAAGAAAGTATAGTAATGGTCAAAAAATTCGAAGTCGAGATTCGAGATTTTCACGAATCTCCATGTTTTAGAATTTCCTGACTTTGAAAAATATATTTTTTCAAAATGTCCGTTTGGCGGTGATAAAGGTAATCAAAATCGCTTTCAGCTGTATTAATGAAATTTGGTACATGGTTTTTATATCAAATCTGGAGATTTCTATCAAGTTTTGAGTCAATCAGTTCAGAGGAAGTCTTTCAAGCTGTTTGATTATAATTTAACACGATAACTACAAAATGGAGAGCTAGATAGATAAAATTTGGTGCACAGATGTAAGATCTATAGTGGAGACGTCTGTCTAATTTCGAGCTAAATTCAACGATGAGTTGACTATTTATCACTGTGTACTTTTAGAATTTAGTATACGCAATATTTCAAAAAGTGCAGTTTTGTACCAAATTTTTATTTCAATCGGTTGAGAATAAAACTTGTCTAAAACACAAATTAGATTTTTGGATACTATTAACGTATACCAGGGATTAATCGCCAAATAATTCGCCAAGAACAAGACGGTAAATCCATTCCAAAAGGTGATATTTCGTAATTATTGTACGCTTGTGCTATATAAAGCGTTCTCTGGCATAAGTTTATTTGAAAATATACAAGAAAGTTTTGAGGAGGCCAATCCCGCTAATTTTTCTTTAAAAGTAAGCTTAATTTGATATCGAATTGGCCAGAAATAGTTTCATTTCTGTATTTAGCTGTCAAAATGAAATTTTTCCTATTGTCATATGTTGAGATAAAAATTCTATTATCATATATATTCTATAAATATTTTATTACCATATACTGAAATTATAGAGAAATTGTTTAAGTTTAATCAAAGATAGAGCTGATACAATCTGAAAAGTCTTTTTTAAATATTTTCAGCTGATATACAATATTATATTATATATATATATATAATCAGCCGATTACATTTATGCAAATTTAGATTCTATGACAATTATTCTAAATAACTTATGAAACATATCGATTTTACTTAGCGATGGAACAGTTAAAAAAAGTTCATAAACGTATCGGAATTTTGCTTTAAAATCTTCCAAGAGAGAGGGGGAGATAAAGAAAAGAAATATTTTTAAACTCATCTTAATTCACTTCATCAAATTACAGCTCCTAGTGAGCATTTCATAAAACATATATTAATTTCCTTCATATTTTCGATTCATAAAATTTTATGTTAAATTGCAGTACAATCTGAAAAAGTACACCTGTAAACTTTTAATGACCATCTATCTATACATTTAGTAAATCCTATATAAAACATTTTTAGGTTAATTCTTTTACCCTGCTTAGATTCGAGCCTTCAAACACTTTCAGATTGACATACGAGACGAGTCGACTCGTAATTAAGAAGTCGCAGTAGAATCCAAACAATCTTAATGGATTAGAAGATCCCTTAAGTATTTTAAACCAAATTACCCTGTAAAGTTACTTGGATCTCTTCGAATGCAATTTCGTTTGCAATGGATTTCACAACGACTGATAATTTTTTCTTCTGAATATTTCTGTGCCTCCAATCATCAGCATAACGTTCATTCTATATATCTATATTCTATATATTCATTCTATATATCTATTTGCGAAAAAAGGAAATGCATCTTGAATTTAAGATCTTTTTTCGACTCAAATCAAGAAGCATAATAAAGCCCTGTAAAAGTGCAAAAATTATAATGAGGACCAAACTATTGTATAATTCATCAAATAAAATTCTACATCGAAATAATGGTTCTTTTCTAAAAATTTGCAGTATTCCTTTTCTATAAGCAAACGTTTGCTATGGATTGAAAGAAAACATTTCTTTACGGATTATGGTTAGGACATATATATCAAAATGAAATGAAGAAATTGGTTTTCTACTATCGGATATGAATAGAAATCAAAAGTTGCGTCTTATGCTTATCGAAGGAAAAAAAATAATGAAAATATTGTCACGTAGAACTATAGTATAGAACTCAATGACACATACAAGAGGTAGAGCTAAACCAATTTATCAACTGAACTCGGAACTGAGAATACAGTAACTGACAAATCTTCTGCTTTTATACAAGCAGAGAAAGTTCCAGAATACTCTTCTGGAGACAGTAAGAAAAGTCCAGAACACTTGTCTGGCAAACTAAAGAAATGTCCAGTATCTTCTGGAACATGAAATAAAGGAAAACAAAATCATGGAATTAAGTATTTACATATACTATTAATCGCATTGTCTCTAGCGGGATTCGAACCCAGGTCTCTTGATCACGAGACCAGTGCCATGACCATTCGTCCATGGAAATTCGACTGTCTTTCTTCAATGCTGCAGATTACAAATGATTTTAAATAAATTCACCAAAATTTATCGCTATACGACATTTTTGAAGGCTTGGGGCCAAGCACTATTGTTGCTTTATACAAACAGTATATTTAAAAACAAACGCTACATATTAAGTTCGCACAAATTTCCAAATGTTTCAGTTTAAATGAAAAATCAAGGTTTAACCACTTTGGAAATATACGTAGTATTTTATTAAAAGACAGACTATTGGTCAAGATATGTATAGCAATATCAATAATATACTTTGAAAAAAAAAACATTTCAATGGAAAAAAAGGCGATAAATTGTGTCGAAAATCATACGTACATCGAGAGAAACCTGTAGTGAAATTGTTAAATGGCTGATAATAACAATATCGATTTTAATGAGTTATAAAGTTTGTTGTAATGGTATAACAGCACACACCGAGTGGAGAAAAAGGTATCTCACTATACAGTCACATAAAGTATTGGGACACTTGGCATGAATAACTAACTATATAGCTATTTATGAACACTTTTGAAATGAGAAATTGAGCAAATATATAGCACATAAATAGAACTGAATTTACTACCACTTTTTTAGACTATAATTGTAAACATAAAAAATTCAACAAGTAAGATCATTTATAGAAAAATGGAGAAAAATTAAGATATACAGAATGATGCGCGAAAACTTGTAATAAGTCATTGGAAAAATGGAAAAATAAATTCAATGTTCTGGACATATCTTAAAATTTAGTAAGTTTACTGTTTTTAACATAATTCACAGGTTCAAGAAAACAATTAGTGTTGAAAACAGGCAAAGATTAGGGTATCCAAAGGCATTTAATGAATGTGAAAAGAGATGGATTGTGAAACAAGCTTACTTTAATCCAAAACCTAGTGCAGTAAAATTGACTCTGCAATGTAAAAATAATTTCTGAAAATCTGTAAATCCTAAAACTGTTAGAAATGTGTAAAGTAAGCATAGGTATCATGACAGAGTGCCTGAAAGAAAGTCCTACATCAGCACATCAAATCGATAAGCTAGGCTGGAATTTGCTGCAATGTATGTAAAGCAACCAAAATAATTTTGGTAAAATGTAATTTTTATTGATGAAAGATAACATAACAATTTCGCATCGGATGGCAAGCAAAAACGTTTGGTGGAAACAAATATAGCAATGCATGTCAAAAATTTAAGGCCTACTGTTAAATATGGAGGTGGAAATCAAATAGTGCGAGGTTGCATGGAAAGTATTGGTGTTGGTAATTTAAATTTATTGATGGTACAATGAATAAATATGTCGATCTTGACATTCCCAAGCGAGATTTAAAGGAAAGGGCGAGCAAGCTGGAAATCGCAATTTTAAATTGCACAACGATAATGCCCCGAAACATACTGCTAATATTTGCAAGTTATGGGTCCTCTATACTGTCCCAGTTTTATCAAGACTCCTGCACAAAGTCCAGAGACCTTAATCCCATTGAGCTTGTGCGAGATTTGCAGCAAAAACTATAAGAACATCAAATTTCTAACAAGCAGGATTTAAGAAAACATTTGGTCGAAGAATGAGTCACACTCGATTAAAAAAATTGGATAATTTTGCAAAACATTGGTCCAATCCATGCCAAATAGAATATGAAAAGCAAGAAATTAACTTTTAAGCATTCATTGTTTTTCTTAATTTATTGGGAAGTGTCCCAATACATTTTTGAGCACATTTTCTTGTTTTATTTCCTTAATTTTTAATTATAACTATAATTACATTAGAGAGTTTTGCTTGAATTATCATGATTTGTATATATCAAAATATTTACTTCGTTGTTTTAAACGTTTAAAACGTTGTTCCATTTATATACTTAAATAAAATATGATATAAAAATCTGTGAACTTGTAGTGTGTCCACAGTGCTTTTTTGACATACTATTAGCATTCAATGCCTATTGATGAGGTTCATTGCTTACTTAACTTCGTTTCATTGAATTACCGTATAAATATTCAAACGAATACTTGGACGGAGAAACGACGGAAACAGTGTCATTCTCAGGAAATTCGATTTAAAAATTGGCTAGTTGGGAGAAAAATACTCGCTATAAATTCAGACGCAATTAAATAAAATTAAAAGACTAACTGTAGCTTCCAAATACTCTAGACATAACAAAATGCTCTATATCTGGCTGTAACAATAAACAACGCCACCATTTCCGGAAGTATGTGGCAATAGATCTTCCGATACGAGATTCTGTATCTCTCATTCATTCCTTTTGATCGATATGTACAAAACGTAGTTTCATGAGTGTTCATTTATTAGTATAAACGGACTAATAAACTACCATACTTATACATTCAAATATATCAGTAAAGTAAAGATCTAAGCTAATCTCAAGGCTAAACAGTAGGTTATTGCCAAGGGCTATTGAGCTGAAGAAGTCTCAGCCAAGCAGATCAAAAAATGTTTATTTACTTGGTAATTATGCAAATAAAGTGCAAATTTCTATGAATTCGAAAATTTTAGGATAAGTATATTTATACTGAAATATTAAAATTGTAATGAAAAAAATTAAAAGAATTATTTATAATACATTGGAATATTACTTAACTAGTTATGTTGATATTCTACTTGCCAAGTGATATAAAATTTTTTTAATCTTACATTTGTTAGAAGAATTGATTATTTCTTTATAATCTATCATTGTGATTAATTGTCGTTATTTGTAAGTAAATAAATAAATAATGAACTAATTAATATTTTCGGTATTTCAAGAATTTTAATTCTTTATACCATGATATAATATTGAAAAATAACAACATATCCATATTTTCATAAAATTGCCTAGAGAAAAAATCTTTAAAAAAAAATAACCATTAAAATGTTAATTAAAAATAGGTTGAAATTTGAAATGAAATTGACTAGTTATTAAAAAGGAAGATTTCATAATGCAAACTGCTTAAGCTAACAAAATATTTAAATCGCCATTTTTTATAATTGTAGCATTTTCTCTTTCTTTTCCCACAACTCCAATGCATTTATCTTGTGGTTTTAATAGTTAATGCATAGAAAGAAACGGATAATCATATTGATAGATTTGATTTAAAATTAGACACAGGTCTATAATTCTAACATTGTAAGGGACATACATTTCGTCCTCATATTTCGTTTAAAAAGAGTTATAAAATCACACTAATGTTTTTTTCCATATTATTCCTGATGCTAAGTAGATTAGGCTGCTACCAAGGACCTCTTCAATTGAGGAGGTCGCCGGCAGGTTGGTCAAAATTATTTATTAGCATAATTGCTAAATAAATAAATTTAAACCGAAAATTCTTTGAATTCAAAAATATTAGGGCAACAAAATGGGCTTATCATGAAACATTAAAATAAAACAAATTGAAGGGCAATTATTTATAATACGTTGGAATATTGCTTATTTCTAACTTTATATATGTTCCAGTTTCTAAGTATTACGAAATAATTTTTAATGGTACATTTGTTCGAAGAATTTATTATTTCTTTATAATCTATCAATTCCTGTCACTTGTAACTAAAAAAAAATTACTTTCGATTTTTCAAGAATTTTAATTATTTATTTATTCTATGATATACATATTAAAAAATATCATGCATACTTTCATAAAACTGCCGAGAGAAAAAATCTAAAATAGAATAACCCATTAAAATGCTTCTTAATTTAAAAACGTATAGAAATTTGAAATTAAACTGACTAATTATTAAAAAGAAAGGCCACAAAATGTGAATTGCTAATGCAAACAAAATGCTTAAATCCCCATCCTTTATAATCGTAGCATTTTTACTCTCTTTCTCCCTCTTTTCACTACGCCATTGCATTTAGCTTGAAGTTTATTTAACTAATGCATTCGCTTACATAGAGAAAGGCACAATCATCACATTACGGATTCGATTCAAAATTAAATACACCTCTATAATTCTAATGATGTAAGAGGTGTGGATTTCTTCCTTCTCGTATTTCGTTTAAAAGGTGTCAAAATCACACTTTTTTTTTATTTCATATCATCTTTAAGACTAAGCAGACTAGGCTGTTAGCAAAGGCCTCTGAATTGAGGATACCTCCCAAGAAATATTTATTAGCACAACTGCTATATAAATTTAAAGTGAAATTTTTTTGAATTCGAAAATAGTAGGATAACAGTGTTTTTGTACACAAATATTAAAATTGTAATAAAACAATTTGAAAGATAAATTATAAAACGTTGAAATATTATTTATTTCTTAACTAGTTATGTTTATATTCCACTTGACAAGTACTAGAGAATGAATTTTAATATTTTTTCAAAAAAAAATTATAATCTGTTATAGTAATCAATTACTGTACTTTGTAAGGAAATAACTATTTCCAATTTTTCAAGAATTTTAATACTTATTTTAATTTTTAATGCATATATCATAAAGTAAATAAACACATGCATATTTTCATAAAACAGCGAAGAGGAAAAATCTAAAATGAAATAAAATATTAAAATGCCGGTTAATTTAAATAAAGGTTGAAATTTGAAATTAAATTTATTAGTTATTAAAAAGAGCGTCACAATGTGGATTTGCTTAGGCAAGCAAAATACTTGAATCCCCATCCTTTATAAAATATCTCGTACCAGTACCCTTAACCATCCTATGTGATGAGTATTTAAATATATATAGAAACATCAAATTTATTGAAGATCCCAAAAAGAGAAAAATTGCATATTTGCTTACTTTTTAAAGGAATTTCCTAGATGAAGACGATGCTATCCATATTTCAGCATTTCCGACAAAGGAGCAAAACTACAAGAAAGGGCGCTCTTCTGCTTACAAAAATTTGCAGTCGTGTTCTTGGCACGTGCAGCCGAAGAGACTCCCCGATCGATGCCATTTATTGCCCTTTCCCACCAAAATCGAATCTAATAGCAGCTGTAGGACTAAAAATATGCGCGCTCCCTTTTATGGCGTGACTCTCACCTGCCCCTCATTCCTCTCTCCACCCCCATTTGTCAAACGATTCCCGCTGTCGCGTTAATTTGTACCTGGAAAGGCGCTCCCATTCAAATCGAAATCTAAACAAGAGAGAAGCCTGTTGTCAGAGATGCGCGGGGAAAGTCACCGAAGCGCTTGCTTTCGCGCATTTGGCAACCTGTTGATGCAGGAAAGGAAGAGATCAGGAGAGGAAAGGTTGCGCATGCTTTTTGAAATTGATGTAGAATTACTGATACTTTTTACATCCATTCATTTTTTACTTTTTGAAATATGCTGCATTTAGAAACACGAAACAAAGAATAAATTCAAAATTTGTTATTAATATACATATTGTAATGTAAGAAATATCTGCATAAAATGCAAATGATTTTTTTGTTCGAATTCTTATTTAAGAATTCTTATCTTCTTAAGAAAAAAAATTTAGCAAAATCATTTCTAACCGTAGCAGTAGAAATGCGCATGAACTCATCGTTTTCGTATTTCCCAACATTCACACTTTGAGAATTTTATTTAGAAAATTGTTCGGAAAAATGTCTACTGAATAATAAATTTCTACTTTAATACCTGAAAAACCGAGCTTCACTCAGCAGGGTTTTTTTTCTAGGGTTTTGTAAAATTGTGTTTTTTTGGCGAATATTTAAATACGAATCACACATTGATTGCATATGAATATTTTTCAATCTTACCTACATATGAACTGGTCATTTAAATACAAAAAAAAAAAAAAAATCATGAATGCGCTTAGTTTCACATGTTATTCGAAACAATCTGCTAAATGACAGTATTCATTTTATAGTTTATCTATCACTACTCATATTTTTGACTTATTTACTTAATCAATTTTACCATGGGGAAATTGGATCCGAGATGACACTATATGACATTGTCAGTATGAGAACCGCAACACGCGTCATTCATGTTGTTCTGACTACTATACTAGCTGCCCACACTTCGAAGCGGAAGTTTTATATATTTATTCTAATAGTTATGGGAATGGTTTTTTTTGTGGGTAAAATCGTAAAGACACCAATACAGATTAAAAAGCAAAGCCTTATCTAATAAAATTTGATCCAAATCGTTGGAAACTGTTTACGAAATACACTAAATAAATTTATATTATTTGCATATAAGAATTGCTTGTTTAAAGATAAATTAATTGGCGTTTTATTTTTGCTGCTTTTTATGATGCATAATTTTTCAGTTATATATGATTCTTTTTTATTACGTTTTGCTTTTATGAACTATAGTTTTTACACCGCAGAAAATGTGTAAAAATAATTACAATATCTCGGATGAATCTAGCATGGAAAAATTATGCATGCGGCATTTGAAAATTTGAAATGTCCAACTTAATATACATATTTACTGCATTTAATTGTAATCTAACAGAAGAGAAAACAGAAAACCTTTATAAATAGAATACATATAAACCTATATTAAGCAATATCAGATACAAAATCAGAATACATTTTATGATATACATTTAAAAAATATTTATCCTATTTTTGAATGAAATTCAAGGCACACAATCAGAAATCTATAAAGTAGTTAAAACTTATTTATGGAGACTTATTACTAGTTTACATATCATTGGCATTATTTGACTACTTGAAACTATATAATTAAATGCAAGAGAAAAAAGTATTATTAAAAAAAACTGCTGACAATATATTAAAGATTTAAACAATAAGAGTATCATCAGCATAACATCATATCAAAATAAAGACAATTATTTATTGCAAGCTGGCAATAAGTAATTATAATTAAAAATAATCATTACTTTATATAGAATTTATAAAGTTTGAAATCCTTCTTGGAGGCTTCATTTCAAGTTATTTTTTGAGCTTAGGAGTTTTTTGTAGAAGATTAATAGACCAGAGTTTCTGCCAAGAGAATGCCTAGGAGAAATAGAAATAATTTTCGCGTCCAATTGATATAACTTAACATTTCTATAACCCAAAAATATTACCCAAGTATGTAACGATTAAAAATTCCTGTTGAACCATGATAACTCAAAATTCTTCTCAATTTTTTTGATAAAAGCAATTAATTCATACACTTAAAAAATATAACATAATTAATTATTATAATTACAGTAATTTATTTATAAAAATATGCAAATTTCAAAAGCATTAGTTTACTCTTTAATGCTAGATTATGTTTTCTATTAAAAATAATTACTGAATTCTACTGGAATTTTTCGCAATACATGATTTAATAAAAGTTTAGTTTAGTTAAATTGAAATCGGGATTCGAAACAACGCGAAAGTTATTTGAAGACAGATATCATCCATTTTGATCCATGGTCAGATTACGAAATAGAGAAAATATTCATTTATGAAATTTTTCACCACCTCGAAGAACGGGAAAATATTTGACCTAGTTAAGACAATTTAAGCAAGACCATTCTCATAAAAGCATTGACTCATTGGTGTAATTTGGCGTCTAACCTACGATCCTTTGATTAACAAGCGGACAATGCAACCAATTTGGTGCTAGGGCATTTGAGTACAAAACTTCATAAAGTTTACTCTTGAGACCTAAAAAAACTTATTTTCAGTTTGCGACGATTTGGTATTATGGCAATTTTTGCTGAATTTCCGGAGAGATAGTAAAAAAATTAATCAATACACTACTTCAAAATGTGGTTAAACTATGGTAATTATTAAAATACTTGTCAAATTTCGCCAAGTTTCTCCAAGCGTAACTAATTAAATAAAATGTTATCTTTATTATACAATAATATTTAAAACAATATTTTGATGAGATTTATTTTATTAAAATATGCTTATATGATGAGTATATTAATAATATTAAATGGTCATTGAAGGTGGTCAGTGCTAAAAAGAATAAATGAGTGTTGTTAATCCTACATCTTGCTCAATAAAACTCAATGCTCAATAAATCCTACATCTTGCTCAATAAAACTGAAAAAAGGTAAAATTGCTATGAGTAAACAAAAGTAAATTATCCTGGTATTTTAATGATGGAGCATTCTAACTGATAAGCTATACTTCAAAGTGGCAAAAATGCCATTTGGGCGAAATTGTCTGAAGTCTGTCTGATTGTTGAAGCTAAAGACTGTGTCAGCACTTTACATTGCACTATTTCTCGAAATAGAGAAGTATTGAGAAATTGATCGCTGATGACGTTTCTAGGAATCATGAGAAGAATTGTCGAAACTGGTTAAGTAGTTGAGGTTGGAGCATTGTTGTAGGTTTTCCCATTGAGAAGATATAGTGTAGTAGTGTTTTTTTAACTACTTTTGAAAATGGAAAGTAAAGGAAGGCAAACGATTCTTGATGGTGCATCTACAGGTCATAAATGTTAATATGGATCAAAAATGGGCGAAATCGGGCCAGTGAGTGTCTAATACATTGCTTTCCCTAATTATTTTAAATATATATATTAATGTTACAGATCTGCACCTTTAGACAGATTAATTTTAAATTGTTTAAAAATGTAAGGATATCACACGCCTTAAATTTTAAGGAAATAATCGGATAATCGGCTCACATATCCGATAAGAAATATTTCATAAATTTTCTCGTTATTACTTATGTAGAAGAGTATGCTGTTTTTATAAAAAAACATTTGCCTTATTTGACAAAAGTTGAGGAGGTAATACTTCTATTACCATAATCGAAAATTTTGGGAAATTGCAAAAATTGTTCAGTTAGCTCGTTGGAGCATCAAATTAGCATTCCTTTAAAATATTTAGAGGACCAGACATTTTTTTTCACTTTTATCATGTAATAAATTTTACTTATTTGATACCGACATAAAAATAGAGATTGATTTTTTTTTGTATTTTCATTCTACCATTTTTTTAAATATTAATTCAAGAGCATCACAGAGCATTGGGAAGAAACCAATTTCTTGTACAAATTGAATGAGATAATTGCATATTTTTGTCATGCTTTGTTTTCATGCATACAAAGTATAGGTATTTTTCGCACTACGCGTTCTATTTCAAGATGGATATCGTAATTTTGAATCACAATCAAATAAGCTAAAAGGGCATCTTAAGCCAGATTTTCACAGCAGATAAGTGGAAATCAGTTTGACCTCGACATCAGATTCAACTTATATCACACCCAGCTTCACGACAGATTTTAGATGTAATCTGACTTCTAGCTGGCAATTCTTTAATCCTGAAGCCAAACCATCGTCACAAGATTCCCAAATGGTATCGATGTAAAAGGATTGGATAATATCTAACTTTATTAGCCTTTAAAGCATAATAATAAATTTAACTAAAATTCATCACGATGCTTTAGTTTCAAAATGCTATAACCGATGCACCTTTCAATTTTTTTTCAACAATTTCAACATTTGTGTGTTGTTAACTTATGTATAATGGTGCAATTTATTTAAAAAATTGTTCGCACAATTTTGGATAAATAATAAACTGAGCAAACTATATAATGATAACTATATAATATATATGAGAAACTGATGAAATGGAAGACACTACCTTCACCTATTGAAAATAATAACCTCAATACCTAGCCAATTCTGAAATACAAACCTACCAAAGTTGAGAAGGGCAGTACGAATTATTCTATAACAGGATTTGCAAAGGAATTTCTCAATTATTGTATATTTTAATTAACTCAAAACCAGATCCTTCCCTTTTCTTTGAAGTGCTTTTAGTTTTTTTTATTGAATTTACAAAAAGTAGCATCAACTTCAGTATTTGGATTTTATTAAAAAAACTAACAATCTCTCGAAACATTGTAGAATGTTAATTTTTTAAGTTTGAATAATTTGTATTGTCTTTTCTTGGCTTGATGTATCGTTGCATTTTGTGCTTAACTAGTCTTACATTTTTCAATTCGCAGAAAGAATCGTAGTCTAAAAAGATTAATATTTATATGAACAAAATGAAAATATAGGTTTTGGAATTATTGTCTAAAAACAAATTTACAGTTAGAAAGATTATATAAATCAATAAAATTGCATCGGTTTCTATTGCAACAAAGAATGTTAAAAATTGTATTTAGAATTAATTTTGGAAACTTTATTAATATAAAAATTGCATGGAAACGGAAGTTGATATAAATGAAGATCTCATCTTTTAAAATTTAAAATGCCATACAATTGGATGTTTTTTTTTGCTGGTGAATTTATTAAGATCAAAAATTAATTAAAATTAATCATTTAAAAAACTGATTAATTTTTTTATAAATACTTTAATGAATGCATACTACTCTATATGTAGCTATGTGCTAAATTCAGTAGCTCCAAATACAAATATTTAGTCCGTGGAGCACTGCATTTTGTGGACTAAACTAATGTGCTAACTAATAACATTATGTTTAAAGAATAATAGAAAATATAATTAAAATTATAATTGTATTATAAAATAGATGCATTCACTGGACGTATTTTGGAAATATTTATGAAGAATAATACTAGAAAGTGCAAAAATTGTCATAACCAGTAGGAGGTCTCTCCACAAGCGCTTCTTGTATACTTTCATAATACGCTGTGTTTTAATTTGAACCTCATCGCACAAAAACGAGATTCTTGTTTTTGATAATTTTACTTTACTTATTTGGATCCAAAATTGAACTCATATCAACAATCTTGATGTCAAGACTACATATCAAACATGCTATGCTTTGAATTAAAAATTCATATGCATATATAATCAACTGATAATCGATAGGCGCCCAAATATTTAGGATGACCACCTAATAAGTTTCAATGTTTGGAGCTAAAATTAATTGTTGTAATGGAAAACAAATGCAACATAAAATGTGGAAGACGAGAGGAAATTAATTACACTGAACAAAAAGTATCAAAAATCGCTGGATGGAAAGATCTTGACACTTTTGTACCCAAGAATACATCCATAATTAGAAAGAAATGAAAGTGGATTATGGAAAATTTTATGAATGTTGAAATGACAAAAAAAAAAGCTACACATACGATAAATTAATGATATACAGCATGAAAACGCAAAAAGTATTTTATTAATCAATATCAATTACATAATCCTCCCAGTTATATTTTCAATATGCTGCCCTTCTCTGTCTACAAGATACTGTACGATTTCTCTTTATAAATGAGCGAGTGTGGATACTGTATTTAGCTTCCCAGGTCTTTCTCAATATTTATAAAAAAATTGATTTCATTCCTTTTATTAGTTTTACTTGTAGGAACATATTTTCTCATGGTCGCTTTGTACACTTTTGACATAAAAACACCACAAACCAAATTTCCATCAACGAAGACATTCCGTATCCAGTTCTAAACAAGCAGACTATTCCAAAAATACAGTAGGTATTTAAGCTCAAGAAGGTCCAAAACTTTAAGATTCATCAGTTAAAGAAAATAACTATGTTCTTGTTTACATTCCCAACAAATTATTTTTAGCATTAAATTGTTACAGGCATTAAAGAGATGCGTTATTTAATCAACTGTCTTCGGTTCCGCATTGTGTAAATTAACATTACTAAGGAGTCACTTCACATGTATGAAATTGATATTAAAAATATTAGTGACTATGTAAAAACAACCTTTTTTCGCATTTTATCGTTTTCACGGTATCGTAGTTTCACTTCTACTCATGTGAACTGCGTTATGAATAACATAAGTTTTCTTTCTGAAGCTCTTTAAAAATATAAAAAAACATGACTAAATATTTGATGAAACAATGAAAACGCTTTGAGTTTCATTTCAGTAATAAATTGAATGATGGGAAATTAATTCCCTTAATAATAAAGATGATTGTGTGTGCGTATGACAAACATACAGGCTAAACCATCTGACCTATAACTACTAAATTTGGCACGTATACTTGGGAGGAGAGAATGTGCACTTCGGAGATATTTTTGAAATTTCAATTAGAATTTCAGATTTAGTATTTTTCTGCAGTAACTCACGAAAATATTGTCGCACAAAAATGTATTAATGTCGTATATTATTCAAAGTTTAAAAAATAACTCCTTTATGATGCTAATTTAATAGTCGTGCTAATTATTCCTAAATGTTAACTTTAAAAAAAATTAATTTCCAGAACTGATATTACATTGTTACTATGAAATTGAAATTATTTCCATTGTTTCATATATTGAATCATGAGATTTTCTTTCATTGTTGAAAGCTGAAAAGGGATTATGTTTAATATCTATAACGTTTATGAATAAGAAAGTGATGTTGTAATGCCGAAAATTTAGAAGAAAACTGAACCGGACTTTTAATAGAACTTGGGATTATGGGTTTGGTCTCCATTAGAAAAGTTCATATCCACACAGTTAAAATGAAGCAGCGTGAATATCTGACATTTGACAAAATTATGAACCGGAAGTTATATCTAAAAGATTTTTATGAAATTAAATATTACCAATATTCTAGAAGAAATGGCTGGTTACCCAGAAGCGATTAATGTAAAATATATTTTTTAAAAAATTGTCAAAATTTATAAAATAATTGCACGATTACTAAATTTGTACAGAAAAATAATTTTGGAATTTGAAGTTGATATCTAAATTTTTTTTTATGCAATCCTATTTTTGAAAGTTATCGGGAAAAAGCTAAAATATCGCCAGATTTTAAATTAAAAAAATTAAAAATTACTCCGGGATGAAAATTTTTATTGTTCAAAGTACATTTAGATAAAAAAAATTAATTTAGTAGCTCTAAAACCTTCTGGATACACACATTAATTTATTATTAGAATAATTTTTTTATTTCGATTATAATAATGTGTTCTATAAAATTTGTAATATTTTGTTAATTTTCTGAAATTTATTAGATTGTTACTTTTTTCATAACCAGTAAAAAATAAGTTAGAAAAATGCGCGAAAACATTCATTCTACAGGGTATAGAATTAGGATTTGTAAAGACAATTTTAGTCGAATTTTCTTTGTTTTTCCGTAGCTACAGCAGAGGTGTAGAGATCTGGTACAAAACGCGATTTGGCATTTCGCCTGTGGGAAGTAAATAGTTAGCTTTTTATTTTGCTTTAAGTTTCAACTTAAACTCTCCTCATTGTCCTCGGTATGTGGTGCGAACGCGATAGAGAAATCCTCAAATATCATTTGAAGATTTTTATTTTAGGCATGAAGATAACTCTTTAATATAAAGATTTTATTGCATTTCAATTCAATTCTTATATTTTATGTCCAATAACTCTTATTTATCTGAACTATCTCAATTTCATACGATGCTTAGATCAAAAGGGATTACTTTTGGGATGTAAGTCGCCCTATGCAGAAAAATTCTTGTCTTAAAGTGACCTTTAATAAAGTCTTCGCCCCAATATATTTTTTTACTTTTCTTTATTTAATATATTTTTCATTAGCTTCCATAAGTTTAATGTTTTTCAAAATTGATATTCCTTTAAGTTAGTTTCATTGTGTTTTAAATGCAACAGAATTTTGTGCATTCTAAATATAATATTTTTCGAATAATTGTGTTATGGAACAATGTTTCACATGTTAATAAAAATAGTTTTTGACTTGGTAAAGCAGGTGCTGACTACAACTATTATTTATTCAGGAAAATGAAAAAAAAAATCAGATTACAATTTCAGCTATCAAGAATTTTCATGGGGGAAAATATGAATTTTTTATAATATATTTAAATTTTTACAAAAACAATTAAAAAATACGTTTTTGGACAAAATTTCAAAAATTAAAATTCTTTAAATGGAAAATGAGTTGGCAATTGCTTGGATTCTAAATGAAAGATTTTTCTGTGGAATCAAAAGAATTTAATACTTAGAAGGCCTTTATTTTCCAATAAGTGCTTTCCGTGTATGATCGCTTCTGATATATCTCAACTTTCAAAATAACAAATTAGTCAGCATTAGAAGCCATGATGTCAGCAGTCAGCATTAGAAGCCATGACGAATTTAGTTTCCCGATTACCTTCCGTTCTATTATGAGAACGTCATTTTTTCAAAAAGTTTTTTTGTGCGAACGACACACTGTGATAAAAATGAAAGAATTTCTTTGATCGAAATTATTTTGAATAAACTTAAAAGAAATTTTAAACAAAAGATAATGCAAGGAAAATTGTTTTATATGGAAACTTAGGCTTCGGGAAATCAGTTTGTTACAGATAGAACCAATAGTTTTAGCTATAATTCCTTGCACTGAATCTACGTGTCAGACTTGCACATCGAATTGCAAAATGTTTGATATTTAAATTTAATATTTATAATAAAATAGTTAATTATTTAAAAGACTTTTGGGCCTATTTAACACATTGTTGACTGGCAATTTGATAAAAATAATTTCATATCCTGTTTACAAAATTGGATATGAAAATGATAAATTTATAAATACTCGAATTAATTCATGTATGGTTAATGACATTTTAAATATCCCGGAAGTTCTTTCCGTTTTTTATTGGATAAAAGTTATAAATGTCGAAAATAAAATATAGTATTTATTTAGCAGTTTATATAAATTCGCAATCATGAACCAAACGACAAAATTTTTAATATCAAAATCTAATAAATTAACGAGCAAATAAAGTTAAAAATTAAAACTGATCAGGACATATGCTTAGATATTAGTTACATTTTCATATTTATTGAAATAATGAATGCATCAAAAGATGTATCGAGTAATATTCATAATATTTGGATATGTAACTACATTCAAAAAATATTTTATTAACAAGCAGTACTAGTGTATTAAAATTGTAATAAAATTCGCATTTTGGCTTATTTGCAATCTTTTTTTAGAACTTCATTAAAATTCGGTTTTGGATTAGCAGAAGAGAAACTGATCGTCTGCTTACAGAAGTTTAGTTCTAATTATAGATATTGCATGGTTATTTTGCTTACGACAGCCAAAAGATTAAAAAAATTCTTAACTTTCCCTGCCGAAGTTGTATACATTTATTCTTGCTCATGTTTGAAATTCACATTAGCATTATTATTGATTTAGTTAAAAATAAAGATAATGCAGAACAAATTATCGTATGATTATAACTAATCTTGAAAAATCTTATTTATTCAATTAAATTTCAGAAGAAATAATAAAGTCAATAAGAATGCAAGTAGGATTGATTTGTTCCTTAACAAATTGCATGCTTGATATAAAGTAAAAACCTAAAATCTTTTCGATTCTTCTGAATTATGAAATAAATTCATTAAGATTTAAAATCTAGATCCTACTTTTAAAATGACGATTCCAACAATGTTATATTAATGTTTTAAATATACAAATGGTTTTTATATATTTACAGGTTTCACTGACATATTAATGAATATTATTACCATTAAAAGGTATGAATTAGCTAGTAAAAATATCACTATCGTAAAAATTTGGTTAATGAGAAATAGAATTTTTTGGTTAATTTTAAAGACCTGTCTATGAGTTCTGGAGCAATATAAGATTTTACGTCCAAAAATTGGATGAAACAAATTTTACTTTATTATAATTGCTCTGACAAGATAACATTATAATAATTTAAAATGCTTTTATATTGCTGCAGTAAACTGTCGATTAAAACAATTTTGAAATTAAAAGTAAATATCAAACTTATTTGAATCTCAATCCCTAAAAAAGAAATGTACTCAATTATTTAAAGATAATCGTAGTTTCAATATAAAATGAAATGTTGCATTTTTTTTTATTGAAAGTTACTCAGAGGAAAAAAACTTTTTTTTTCAATAAAAGTTACCTGCTTTCATTAAAATTATTTCCGGAAAAAAATTTTTGACTCACAATTTTTGTTGTCACTATCAGCATATTACGAAATCAGCAATTTGAAATTTGAGAAATCTGTACATTCAATTTACTGCTCATTCAAATTCATCTTAATCAATTTACAGTACATTCGAAAACATAAGGAAATATTTCAAAGAATTTTCTGTAAACCAAATTTAATTCTGCATGCTAGTGGAAAAATATTCAGCGGAGAATTTTTTTAACAAATATGCGATGGAATTTAAATGCTTAAAATTCGCATTTTAAGAAAATATACCTCTGCGGTTTTTTTTTCTTTGAAAAGTATCTGATGTTAAATTTAAAATGTATGATTTCTTTAAAGTTAATAATTATTTTTACTGTAGAGTTATATACTGTCGAAAAACGATCAACAATTTCAGTCCAAGCGCAAGATTAAACTATGCATACCATCGTTTTAAGCTTTTTCTTTGCATTTTCGATTCATTTTGAAATTAAAAATCTTTCATTTTTTATGTAAAATCTTGGTATTATTTTCGATAACCTTGTACTTTAATAACTAATATTATAGAATATATCTCATTAAACAATAACAAATTTTGCAGTTTAGTGAAAATACTAATGACTTCTTAAATACCAATGTTCTTGTTGGCGTTTGTCCTTCATTTAATAGCAATTTAAACCATCGGAATTTCTGCTATTATCATTCAAATAATAGCGTAAGTTCATATTCCGACTTTCTTGCTCCCAATAATCTTATTTGGTTTCAAATAAGCTTAATTGCTTAATTTTGAAACCATTGGAGATTCAAATTTTTTAGGAAAATTTTGAGGATTTTAAAATATTTCTTAACTTTAATTCCCATTCTGTTATTTTTGGCCCTATTATTTGAATTATGTAAGAAATATTTCAGATTATACATATCGAAAATTCAAATTTTATTTAGCTTGATGAGGCTGCAAAAAGATTAAAAAAAAACTGCTATTTTTCATTCAAGAAATCCGATTATTTCTCAACTGAATTTCACTTTGACTATTAGATTATATAAATGAAGTAATTATTTTGAACTGAAATTTCCTTTTATAAAGCAAGTGCAGACAAATTATCAATGGTTCAACTTAAATTATAATTTGCTTTTGCGTGATCTTGAGCAAAAATTTCAAGAAGTTTTCGTTCAAGTTAACAAATTCTGTTGGACGAAAAGTGAGGGAAAATAAAGCCAATAAAGCGAAGAGAAATTCCAAAAGGATTGCTCATTTAAATTATACAATGTTTATAATAACAAATAAGTCAAGTCACATTTTTAGTGCTTCCTTTCTTAAAGACAAATATATGCATGCAAATCATCACTGCTAAGCAATGTAGTGCTCCAGTTGACAACTGATTTAAGATGTTCTTGGAAGAGGAAAGATAATGGGCGCGTGTATCGAAGCAATGTTTTGGTTGCTCCTGGATAGTGTTGGATCCTTTTAGTTAAAAATTTCAAAGCGTCTGGTTAATTCAGAACCGAGTGACAGAACACAGAGATCTTCCAAATAAAATAAATCGTCTGCGGAAAAACTTACCATTCCGTTGACCTGTTGGCTCACATGCTTTTAAATATCCAAAACAGCTAATTCAGCCTGAACACTTTTATTAGCGTCGGGCTCAAAATATCCAGCTAACAGAGAGGGGAGGCTGGAAAACTTGGGAAGAAAAAAAATGTCAAGCGCGAACTGCGTTTAGCAAGCATCTGTTCTGTTGTGGAAAAGAACCATCGCGCCTTGGCGCTCGAAATCGTTTGGCGGTGACGTCACTCACGTGGTGTTTTCCGCGGCACGGGGGTGGGATCTATCTCTGTGTGCTGCCCTCTTGTCAAGAAGAATCGCTTGTCTTTTTCGTTGTTTTATGTTATGACAGGGATCCTAATTCTTCCAGAATAATCCCTTTTTTGCGTGAAGAATAATATGTGGGCTGTGCTTCGAAAAATATGCTGCGATAGATGAGATGGAAGGCTCTTCCGTTGGCATAAAATAAGACACTTTTTTTTGGCTAAATATGCTTTAGATTCTGGTTGATTTATCGATATTTGTTATTTTCTGAAAAAAAAGTGTAAAAAAAAGGTATTCTTTATTCTTTTTTTACTGAAACAGATATTGAGTTTCTATTCAAAAAAAAAAAAAAAATAGTGTATATGTCCTGAATACCGTAGTACACATAGATGCAACAGAGTCCATTTTTGATGATTTGATAAGATAATCAGAATTTCTATAATGTCCAATAAAATCGAGAATCTAATTTAATCTCTCTACAATTTTTTTAAAAAAATTGTTGAGAGATTAAATACATGTCTTCGGACAAATATAAAAAGCATTTAGCTCCCTTTATATAAACTAATTATAAACATAAAACATTTGAAAATTTAGAAAACCAAAAGAAAATTTAGAACTTGATAAGTTTCTCTCAACATAACAGAACTTGAAGAAACAAAGCATTAGCAATATTTCTTTACAATGCGGCTACCAACATTTGAAAGGAAACTATTTGAAACGCGAATTTCATAAAAACAATTATTTCATGAGAAAATCTCAACAATATGTGGAATAAATAACCATAAAAGTTGCGTCAAAAATCATTTCGTATAATTAATTTATTATATGCCTTTAATTCAAGTTTTCGGCAAGTGGAATGATGCGATATTTGCTAATAAAAACTTGAAATTTTTAAATTTTGAACAAGTAAACCTTTTACGAAATAATCATCTTCTACATATATTGTTTGAAACATAAACATGAGAGTTTTAGAATATTCACCAGATCTTCCTCATTTCCCAAGACAGCATTATTTTTAACTTTTTGCTCCGGAATTTCACTGCTTTTGAATAAAATAACAAGAATAGATCTAGATTGCATTTATGATTATATGCATTATTTATTTAAACTTCTTCAACGGTCCAATTTTTATAGTAAATAGTATATAGTAGTCCTATTGCGAATAATATCAATTATTAGCACAATTTCTTTATATAAGATGACCATAAAATAACCGTTCCATTTGGAAGCATTTGTGGATTAAACTAATGAACGGAATAAAATGGACGGGAAGACGAAATCCAGAAAAAAGAGGGGGCAACTACAAATGTCGCCAAGAAGAAAGAATTTTAGGGTTAAAGGTCAGAAAATGCATCTATAATTACAATGAACACAGAAAAATATGGACTATGTAAAATTTCATTTATGCGAGTGTACTAAAAAATGCTCACACAAAATTAAAGGGCACAAATATAAATCTATTTAAAGTGTGTGTTAACCTTAAATACGCATGACTTTATATTTTTTACAGAAAGAAATGTGTGTTTTGAATAACTGCATATAATTCAAGAAAATTATTGAAATTTTTTCATTGATTTTTTACGTAAAATTTTTTTAAAAGTTAAAATGCGCCAAACGACTACATATTGTAAGAATATCTCGATGACACAAATCACAATATAACAATTCTGCAATAAAAATAAAATACCCTCTTTACCAGTATATGTTTATAATGCAAAAAATATTTTAATAGTATTTTTAATGATAGAGCTATTCATACAACAGTCATCTTGGTATTTTTTTTTCAAGCTTCAGAATTAAAACTTATTCTATTACCACTATTGCCATATA
Source organism: Argiope aurantia (assembly GCA_026543865.1). NCBI lineage: Eukaryota > Metazoa > Arthropoda > Arachnida > Araneae > Araneidae > Argiope > Argiope aurantia. The sequence continues at coordinate 352,566 of JAPMOR010087345.1, forward strand.
TACTTCTTTTCTACAAATATTTATTAAAAAGCATTTAAAAGGATTTCCAATCACTCATTATGCCCCTTGGAATAGTCATATGAAGCTTATACAGAGTGCGGCAAAAAACCTCGGACAAAGTTATTGCATCATAGAATAAAAGTTAACAATTTTTTTTTTAATTTGTGTTCATTTCTTTTTGTTTGCCACTTCAATTACAAGATATTTTGTAAGGTATATTTTAGTTTACGTATTGTTTTTTGAATTTTTTACAATGTCAAGCAAAATATCTGCTATTTTAAAGCAAAGAAAATGACAGTGTGTGATCGTTCGTTTGCTTAATGTGTCTCGGTTAATGGCGCCTGAGGCAATCTGTCGTTTGAAAGAACTTGGCAATGATGGTCGACGTCCAGGAATTGAACGGAAGCGTACGGCGGACAACTTTAATAGTCGTAAGGCTATCAAAAACCGAATTCAATAAAATCCGAGGGTTTCCCTGAGAAAGTTAGTTCGTGAAATGGAAATAAGTTACCTATCAGTGTGACGAAAGGCAGAAACAGAGCTTGGCCTAAAGCCTTTCAAGTTCCAAAACGTTCAGGTTCTCACTGAATAAAACAAACTAGTGGGGCTTCAAAGATCCCGAAAACTTTTGAGACGAACTGCATATGAGAGCTGGGAGAGATTCCTTTTCATTAATGTCCAACGAATATCGTCTAAAACATATATCATCTGGTCTGTAGACACTCCAAGTACCACGGCAATTGTCAAACATCGCCAGCATCCTAAGTCGATCTTTGTCTGGGACGAAACTTGTGCAAGCAGTAAAAAGCCTCCGGTTTTTAGGGATGAAGGCGTTAAAATAAATCAAAAAGTGCACCAGCGGGGCATTCTAGAAGCTCTTGTGCTTTCACTAGCCAAAACGCATTTCAGCAAAGTAAAGTGGACGTTTCAACGAGACTTCCCAGCAATCCACAAGACTAAAGAATGGTGCAAGGCTCATTTTCTGAACGTGATATCATCTGGAGAGTGGGCATAAAACTCGCCGAATCTCAATCTTATGAATTACAGTGTATGGTCTGTTTTGGAGTCTAGAGCCTGCACTAAATCATACAAAAGTTTGGACTCTCTAGAACAATCGCTTTGACGGGAATAGGATAGATAAAAAGTAGAAGACTTGCGGCCCATTGCTGAAAATTTCAATAAATGTTTGCGCCTCTGCATCGCAAGGCGGCCACTTTGAAGCCAATCGAATTTATTTATTAGTAAAAGTCTACTCTTATTAGTATTTGTTAGATTTTGTTAATTTATTTATTTTTAGTAAAGTTATTTTAAAAATTAATTGTCTGGGTTTTTCTGCCGCATCTTGTAAATGGAAACAAAAACTTATAGCCAAATGGCTACACGATGCACTGTGGGTTAATTTGTAGGCATTAAATTAGATTGAAAGGTATCAACCGACATCTCTTTATTTTTCTCAAAAAACTAATTTTAAAACTTGTGCAGTCAACTGAGCAATTAAAATATCAGATGAAATCTAGTTCCCAACAGTGTGTAAACCTTTCCCTCTACATAAGATATTAAAACGAAGACACTTTCTTCTTCGTTTTTTTTTTTTTTTTTGTGGAATTCATTCTCCCGTAAATATCTGATTTATTTAGCTACAGATGACTCTAAATCGGGAAAGCAATTTTATGATCACCTTACATATAAAGTTCCGTTTATTCGCTCGTGCTATCATTAGTGACAATTGTAACGTGACCAGAAATCATGAATTAACTGGTGGAGTTCTGGTCTTCAATTTCCTGTCACGATTCAAAACCACCGTCAGAATCCATAGTTTCCAGGAATAGAGTTCAGAAAGTTTACCTAATTCAGATATTCTAATTAAAATTCCTTTCAAAAAATTGGGAGAAGAAATAAAAATAATGATATAGATTAAAACTCTAATAAGACAATTTATTTAATATCGAGAAGCATTCTCTATTAAAAATCACTTTGCAATATTCAGCAAAAATTCAGTTGCAAAATGAATAACAATTTAACAAAACGAAAATATGACGTCAAATAACATTTTTCAAATCTCTCAGTATATGAAAAAATATTTCAAAATTAAGCAAAATGTATAAAGCATTGAATATATTCTTTTCTAATGATAATTATGGTATGAGATTGAGTAGGATATTAAAAACGCATGCAACATGAAAATACAGTTCAACTCAAGATTATCCATTTTGTACGTTTGAGAGAAACTCTGTATAATGTTTAAAATAATTGTTCAAAATCAAATAACTAATCTCCCAACTTCAACCACTATACCGATTACGCCAATTTTTATTTAACTTGAAAACTCATGTTATAAATATGAGATAAATGATCGTTTGTCAGCCACCCATATTTTCGAAAGTAATCTTAGAAACAATACTTACATTCCCTATAAGAAAAACAACAAAAATAGGACAATAATACAACTAATATCATATAAAAATCATAGGCAGATAGATATCAATACATTTAAAAAATAATTTGCTCTAATAAATCCACAACTACTCTACTGATTTCCTAAGTTTTTGCTTTACCTGAAAACTCATAACACCTATATATGAAATCAATGATCACTTTAGCTATTCTCTTACAGTCCTCCTCTTTTTCGTCGATACTGCTTTGATCAGTGGTGGCGGGGTGGTCGGTTGTACACAAGAAGTCCTCCTTTTCTTTGAGAGACATTTCAAAATAAAATTTTGACTGAGAATCTAAACTCAAGAATTGGATTCTAACAGTGCACCTAAATAAAGTCAATGGAGAGTCTAAATGGAATCAGTTAATGGTCAAACTAATATAAATAATTTTTTTTTAAAAATCCTCTATTTTAAAAGTTTTTACAAGTTTGACTGACTTAGCACAGATACACTTTTAAGAATATGAATATATAACTTTGAACGATTTTTAACATTTTAATAAATTAAAAACTAAGTTAGATTTTTTCCGCAATAATTCTAGAAAATATTGTTGCGCAAAAATGATTTTAAAATATAAAAATATTAAACGACTGTAATGCAATTTCCTTAAAATATTTCCAGAAATTCAGCAACTTTTAAATTAAAAATGTTTTTTTAATATTTTTAATCATCAAATATTTAATCACTTGATTTTTTTCCAATGTTAAAAGCTAAGGAGGAAAAATTCTACTTACCTGTGTTATTCACATGAAAAATCGAAAAGTTAAAAAATGCAATTTGCCCAACATGCAAATTGAAATAAATTATTTGAAACTTTAATTTTTAATAACATTCTGGTGGTATGACATATGACTCTATCAGGATGATTCATGCATTCAATAAACAAAATGGATGAAAAACTAATAAAACAATTCGATATTTTTGTCTGCCACAATTTGATGCTTAAAAATACTTAGATAATCAAACTCTGAACACCAAGTTAAGCATTAGAGATTTATTTAAAATTTAACCCATCCAATATTCCTGGTTAACCAGCTAGCCTCCAAATGCGGATTGTGTCTCTTAAATTTCGAAGTTTAAACTGTGGATTGCGAGTTCTCGACTCAGAAATATAATAGCTCATAATCGCATGTAAATGCATCTTTCTATTTGTTCAATATTAAGTTATTCCAATGTTCTGATTTATCTAAGACCTCGCTCCAGGAAATCTATCCATTTCAAAGTTCAGACTCTGGGAATCATAGTCAACATTTATCAAAACTAAAAACTTTGATTTTCAAGCTGAATAAGATCATGATCAAAATAAGCTGTATTGCCAGAATGAGAAGGTAACATTTGAAACTGCAGCTATCGTGATGCGGAATTAATTCATTTAGTTAAAAATTATATAAAACAACTATATCTCTCATGTAGACATCATATATGGTACATTATAAACAAACTCTAAAATAAATGTTGCATGTTAAAAATTTCACTCGTAAAAAGAAAAAAAATATGACATATGTAAGCTATAAAAGTACTTGAGAAGATTTAAGGTTTCTGCCCAATTACTCATCAAGCACGATAAGATCGCGCCAAGTTTCAAGAAATTGCCAGAAGTCCGCCACCATGTATGGCTATAACATATAGTTAAAAAAAAAAGCGTATTTAGGATTACAATAAAATATTTTCAAGATTACCTTTGGCGAAATTGTAAACAAAAAAAGATTCAACTTTGACGAATGGACATCTTAAGTGTGCTCAAATATTTTCTTTCAGGAATTCCATTTTATTTTTAAGCTATGAAATTTTGGTAAGACTTAAGATTTACACTTGGTTTCCGGAACAATTTGACAAAATCTGCCACCCTTCCAACAACTGATTTAAAAGACCAATATTTTATATGTCTGTAATATTTAATTTTAAAGTGCTTTTAAGGTTGCAATAAAAAAATGCGAAAATTTCATTTGGCAAGAAATCTCTTCCTTCCCGAAAAATTCAACTTTTGCGAGCGGACGTTAATTTTAAGTAGGCACGAACTTTTTAAACAGAGACTTTAAACCACTGATGAACAGCTAGAGTTTGACAATTTATTGAGTTGTTCGGAAAGTAATTTCGTTTTTCCCGACAGAGGATTTAATTATATTTTTCCGAGCCCAACTTCACACTTAAGCCGCATTATCATTATATGTTTTGACAGCTGATATAGCAAGGCTTGTGTGTGAAAAAGTTCAATTAATTCTATGCAGTAGTTTTTGGTTGGTGCCCTTTTAAATATGGAGAGCAATAAGCAGCATTATCGTCATATTTTACTTTTTTAAAATAGAAAAAGTAAAAATGCTGTTCATGCGAGAAAGAAATTAACCGATGTGTATGGAGAAGATGTGTTGACAGTTCGCCAGTGCCAGAACTGGTTTAAAAAATTTCGATCCTTCAATTTTGATGTCGAAGATGCACCACGTTCCGGAAGGCCGGTTGAAGCTGATAAAGACACGATAAAGACATTAGTTGATGCAAATCGGCGAATAACAACACGTGAGATAGGTGAGAGGTTAAATTTATTGAATTCAACTGTTTATGGCCACTTGAAAGGCCTGGGTTTAACCTCGAAGTTCGATATATGGGTTCCCCATGTTCTCACGGAGAGAAATTTGTCTCGTCGCGTTGAAGTCTGTGATTCGCTTCTCAAACGTTACGAAAATGATCCATTTTTGAAGAGCCTCATTACTGGGGACGAAAAATGGGTTGTATAAAACAATGTCAAACGCAAGAGATCATGGAGCAAAAAAGATGAACCTGCTCAAAGCATTTCGAAAGCCGATATCCATAAAAAAAAAAAAAGGTGATGCTGTCTGTTTGGTGGGATTTTAAAGGAATCGATTTTTTTTAGCTTTTACCGAATAACACAACAATTAATTCGGAAGTCTAATGTTATCAGCTGGACAAACTGAATGATGCACTTAAACAGAAAAGGCCAGAATTAATCAACAGAAAAGGTGTAGTGCTCCACCAAGATAATGCGGGACCTCATACAAGTTTGATCACTCGCCAAAAGCTTTTACAGCTTGAATGGGATACACTGCCACACCCACCATATTCTCCAGATCTGTCACCTTCGGATTATTATTTGTTCCGGTCACTGTAAACTTGTTTGGACTGAAAACCTTTACTTTAAATGAAGAGGCCAAAAATCACCTGGATCAGTTTTTTGCCATCAAATGCCAAAAATTTCATGAGCGTGGAATCATGTTACTACCAGAAAGATGGGAAAAGGTGTTGGACCAGAATGGCCCATATATAATTTAATGAAAAATTTATTCATTATACGAAAATTGTCTTTCATCCCCCCCCCCAAAAAAAAACGAAATTACTTTCCGAACAACCCAATATATAATTTGCGATCTATTTTTCAGATGATAAGCTGATTTCTGAAAATATTTTGCTCTTCCAAATCAGCTAAGTGAAGGATTGAATTAAATACAGCTATAAAACGTTCGTTGAAGCAACTTGAAATGTTCGTTTATTAATAGTGACTGTTGTCATTCTACTATAAGGTTCGTTATAAATGGAATCGTAAACCTCACATTTATTTTATTTACATTTTTAACGCAGGATTGCAACGAAGGTCAATACGCTGAGATATGTAATTTTTATTATTTTATATTTACACAAATTCATTACATTCTCTCTTCACAAACTAGTAGTGGCTCTTGCTACTTTTTCTTTCAGTATTTTTTTAGCATTGTAATTCCGTCAAAAAATTCGAACTCCAGAAATGTTGCCGAACTCCAAGTTTCATACCTCGCGGAATTGCATTTATTGCTTTATCTGTCTGTCTGTAAACATTGATACACTAAAATGTTTTGAGCAAGACAAACGAAATTTTGCAATTGGACTAAATTAGTAGATTAGTAGTCTTTAGACTAAATTAGTACATATTTCATAAATTTTGTTAGAAATTTTTTAGAGGAGGAGTCTATCTGCTATCGGATTATAATTGAACTCGATAATTAGAAAATATAAAGAGCTAGATAGATAAAAAAAAATTAGCACCCAAGTTTAGTATCTGTAAAGTAGGTTTGTATCATATTTAGAAACAAATCCATTAAGAGCCTACCATGTGCTTTCGTATGCTTGAAAACGTGATAAATCAAAAACGAAATGACTGAAATAAATGATCATTTTTATGTGATCTTGTGACTACAATTGAAGGGTTTGCTACAAAAAGGATGTAGTTACAACTTAGGGGAATTTGCAGTTACATGTATTATTATGCGGTAAAAAAATATTTGTTTGGTCTCAGCTTCGATCGTTAGTTCTCGCGTTACTCAAGAGATGGAGGTGTCTGTCTAATTAGCTTGTTGCAATATAGAGGTAGCTCCTGGAACTACCGCCACTTTCTTCTGTAGATTCTTCTACTTAAGAGTGCAAAATATAAAGATGTAATGGAACTAGCTCGCAAATACGTCTCCCTAATGGGGTTCTACGATGGACTACAATCCGACGACGCAGCAGATGAGCCCAATGTTACAGAGGAGGAGTGCGATGATTAAAAGAAATATATATATATATTTTGTTTTTAAAGACAAGTTGTATGTGCATTTTGTTTATATTTTGTTTGTTTACTTTAAATAAAATAGTATTACAGTAAATTGCATTTTTATTGTGAAATATTTTTGATAGAAGTAGACAGACTATCTGTTTGGTTGCAAGAAAGATGCAGCTTCAACATTCCAACATATGCCACGTCATCCGGAAAATATATTTTTGAGTGAAAATATTTTCATAATATGTAGGGACAATTACGAAGATTAGACTGGAAAATCTTCACACAATTTGGAATTTGTAATTTTCAAACATTTTATTGTTCTTTTTATAGTAAACCCCTCAATTATAATTCTGTAACTAATTTTAATTTCATTTGGTCTAAAAACTTGTGACCAGAATATATATATTGGTTTTCATTATTGTTCTAAGAAGCATTTAACTCTCTGAAAACTTGATTCTCGAAGATCTGAGGTCTTGTGACGTTCTTGGCCTAACTTTGCACCAGCAATTTTATGCGGAGGATGGATGATAATACCCTAACACCTTAATTATAATGCATGCAAGAAAGTTTCAGGATCTGTATGTTTGTCATTCTATTAATGCCAATGGATTATGATTAAGTCAAACGACTTAGAGGCCCTTAACAACTTTATAAAACACTTATTTTTCATTCTCCAATTTATTCCATTTTTTATAAAGCCATTGCTTTAACACTAAAACAAATAAAAATAATACAAAATAATTATACATTAACTTATGTAGAAAGTTAATGATTATGCATCTTGGTAATCAATGATTCAAATAAAATACCTTAATGGGATCTTTGATGCTATTTTATTAGAGAATAGGGTTGATTTGAATAATGTTCAAAAGGAGATATCCTATATTTTAGCTTTCAAAAATATTACAGGGGAAAAAAAGATTTTTACATCAGCCAAAAATTTTAAAAATTATCCTTTCAGTGATAGCATATTTCCTGATATATATTATTATTATTATTTTGGCCAACTAAAAAAATATTTTAAGGAAATTTTACAGCAAATTATGTCCTTATTGAAATGAAACTCAATTTGTTTCATTGCAACGAATAGTATTTCATTCTGACTTCATTCCATTATTAATGATAGAAATATCCAAGATAAAGAAGTCAATTCATAGCAGATATACGGGTGAAAGGTCTAGATATGGAGATTCGATTTATTTTTCCATATTGATTTCAATATAAAGTATATTTTTAATAATTAATCAGCTAATTTTTCTCTCGTACTTTTAATTAAGGTACAGCTTGAGAATCAAACAATGTTAAATAAATAAAAGTAACGTGTGACCATTATCAAATACTTCTACTATTTCCTGTAACATAATATGATGCATAAATATTTTTTAAAAAAATCAGAGTAATGCATACTTAGTACAGTAAATACAATGATGTAAGACTTCTAAAAATATGTAAGTTATACCTATCAAATATTGAAGCTTAAAAATATTTTTCTGAGGAATCATTAAGATGAAATTACACAAAATATTTAAATGAAACTTTTAGCAATTAATGACTATTTTTAATTTATGATTGTGAGATGAGAAAATAAAAATAGCCATACATAATCAAAACTAAAATATATTTCATTATACATTCCTTAACTTAAAATGATTCAAATAAAGTTTATATTCTTAAAATTTTTCTTTCTTATGCATGATTTCTTCTATATCGCATGTAATGCATTCTGTATATCTAGTAAACTTTCCAAATAATAAAACTTTTATATTTTAATCAAACACTCTGTTGATATACCAAATGTTGTTTCCAAAACAAAACATGTTTCTCTTTTGCTACATAAACACATTTAAAAAGCATATAAAAGGGGTTGCTATGTTTTCTATAACAAATCTTTTCATTAACATATATGCTCCTTGTTGGCTCTTTCAAAATAATTGTGTTGGCACATCTGAATTTAAGTGGATCGAATTAAGCACCCCCCCCCCTTCAGTCCTTCTATAATTTTCTAGTTCTTTCAAAACTACATTCAGTTTCAGGCGGGTTGGGCATCGCTCCAAGAACCTTCTGTTTGAGAGCGATGTTGACAGCGTGCTCACAAAACTAAAATTGGATTTGAAGGAATAATGCCGCGATATTTTTTCTTTTCTACCTTAGTAATTGGAGTGTAATCTTCCGACCTTCTTTCTTCTTTTTGCGTAGGGCGAGATGATTATGCTCGGCCCTACAGGTTAATGAATTGGAAAGAACAATACCGTTGATGCCAGTAATTTTCCAAAGTGCATGGCTTTCGTGATACATGATTACAATATAACGCGTATCTGGACTACCATCTACGTGTGGAGTTTTCCTTTTAAATAAACGTGTGAAGTTTTCCTTTTAAATTTTAGAAGAAGTAAGCCCTGTCATATACTTTTAATTTTTAATTATAAATTGGGAAAATAAAGTTTTTAAAAAATTCTGTAACTAATGTTCTGACACATAGAAAATGATTTTTTAATCAAAAATATGAATAACCAAAGAAAAATTATAAAAGATCAGTGTTGATAAATATGCTCAAAACTAATTGGATATGTAATCTCATTAATAATAGTCATTAATAAATGGGCCACTGAATAAATTTAAACAATTTATGTCAAAATTAATTGCACATTTTGTTTTCCTTATTTTAAAATTTTATGCATTCCCATTGTATATTTTGCATAATTTCGTATTTCTAGTAATAAAGCTAAACTTTATAAAATTCTTTTTAAAATATGTATAATTTAAAAAAAGTTTTAATTTCTCTGAAAAATATTTTTTAAACATACAGTCAAAAATATGAGAAACATTCATAATTTTTTAAATGTTCTAATTGGCTTAGAAAACTTGAATCAAATGTAGTTTAATTGATATGGTTGATGGTAGAAAGAATCGCAGAACTCCAGTTCAACTATATTTCCTGTTATCCAGACTACTCTTCCATCTCATTAGACCGAATATCTAAAGGTCTATTATATTTTTAAATTGCTATTAGAATCAAAATTACACTATGGTATGTTAATTTTAGGTTCGTATAATGACACCAAAATTAGCTTTTTCCTTAAGGAAAGTTGAGATATTGAGCCAGTAGAACTTTCATATCTGCTTAAGAGCTGCAACTTTATAGGGGAAATAGGATTTTATCGTTTCCACTGAATTAGTTTTGTTAAGATGTGAATTAGTTAATGTTCTGTTAAGATGTAACGATATGTCAGGTGAACATTTTAAGCCCTTCGGGGGAGTGGATTTGTCTAAGCTGGTGTTCAATTTTGGGATTAGAGGATTCTATCTAGGATCCACCCTGTGGGCCAGAGGTACATTATATTATATGGCATCAAGATACAATGTCTTTCATTTTGTAAAAAATTTTGGAAGAGGACTGCTGACATAACGTGTCGTTTTTGTTATATGACCACTGTCAATAAAGGATGCAGTCAATCTAACAATAACCCAATTATATTGCTTCATAAATAGAATTTTCTTATTTGCAGACAGCTTTTCTTTTTTGTGCTATACAGTCATTTCAAATATAGATGAGTGTGCTTAAAAAACAAGAAAAGCCCACATATTAAGAGTTGTTATCTTTTAATTACGTTTAAACAAATGAAAACACTTTTATAGTTCTTCTTTAAAGTGATCATTGTTTGAGTTATTTCAAGCTCGTTATTTAGGAATTTAAATCAATTTTGGATCATTTGTATGTTGTTTTGACCAAATGATTGACGAAATATGTCAGTTTACCAAGAGCTTTCAATATGTGTCCAGCTGTTCCTTTTAACGAAAACGAAAGTTTACGCCATTTAGAACAGTATCATTGAAAAGTTTTCAGCATTTAATGAAAAAGCATATCTATTCGTCATTCTTGCTGTTAATCTAAATCGGAAGATTTATTTTAAGTCTTTCAAATCTAAAACTTGTTAGGCTTACCATGATACCATTCATTTGAGAGTTCTTAAATGATATTTTTTTACTTGAAATTATATGTTACATTATATCACTAAATTGCCCACCGATTTCGGCATTAATAATGCATCTTTTTTCTTAAATGCTTTTTCTGTTTCATTTCTGTATTTCCTGAGCCTTTCCTGTTTAATTAACTATATTTCTAAAGAAGGAAAAATTCATCCCTCATATTAGTTAATTAAATAAGTTTCTCGTATTTTTCGAAATCAACACACCCTAAATAACTCTAATATAAATTTAATTCATAGAGATGAAATGGCTCAAAATTCCAGCGAAAAACTGTTATCTTTATATTCATTGCTCTCTTACTGCTACCGTAATAATTTTCCGATACAAATGATCTAAAGAAATTAATTTTGTTATGTCTATAAAATCTTTAGCCTAATCGGACTACCTAAATATTAAAATGCATTTATTTTCTTAAAACAGCCGACTTATCCAGCGTCAGCTTAAAATATCAAACTAGATTCGGTGACAAAATGATGCATAAATTCTTTTATGGTGCCAGGTAACTGATTTAAGCCTAAACAAGTACAATTAGAAAGAAAAAAGGGTAAAAGTTTACAATTGGGTGCCCCTTGATGTTTGTGCGATTTTCTTGACGCCAAGATCAGCGCTAAGGGGATTTTCGATCGGTAACCCAACATTAACGTCAATGACAAAAAAAAAAAAAAAAAAAAAAAAAAAAAAAAGAAACATTATGGAAACCAGAAGTAGTGCTTCATCGCTGAAATTTGTCGCCAATCGCAGGTGCACCCAAATCTACACTAGAACCGAAAAAAGTATATATTACCATCAGTTAAAAACACTGATTAATTGATGAAACTTTGGCAAAAATTTCAGTTTTAGTATAAACAGTTTAAGTTTTTAAAAAAATAACGGAAATATTTATTTTTTATTTCATGTGTTTACTTCCCAAACCTCCTAAAATGTAATAGACTACGAAATAAAAATTATATTAAATGAATATTTTATGAACATTTGAAGTTGTCATTAAGGACTTTTTTAACGATAATTTCTCTATGTTTTGAATTGTAAGTGTTTGTAAAACATGAAAAGTATTCGACATATGCATACCAAATTTCTTGAAATTTCATTGAATTTTTTGCATGCTTTCTAAAAAACTACCCGTTTCTTTAAGCTTCAAAATATAGCTTACAGAGCATCTTAAATACTTAAAGCTAAAATAATACTCCAAGCAATTTAGAATTCCATCGGCTTGTTTTTTCTTTCAACATAACAGCGTATCATACAAGCATTGCTAGATTCCAGAAGGTTTACAATTGATCATCAGCTATTATACTAAAATAAATAAATAAATGAAATGAAATTAACAAAATATGTTTATCAAAAAAAATCGTTTGCTTTTATTTTTAATAATATTTTAACAAAATAAAAATAGTAGCAGTTATAAAATGTCTGAAAAGGAATCGTCTGCTAAATTTTGATTATAATATTTACTGAACAGAATTACTTTTGAGGCCCATTTTCCTTGAATCAATGATAGTGAAATATTCATTCTTCAGAAAACACGGTTAAAGTAGTGGGAATGGTCTCAACAAAACTTTCTCGCATACATTTTAATAAACTTGTCACGCCGGAGAACGACTTATGTAGCATTGGCATACAATAGTTACGAAATATTCACTTTTGATGTGAATTTAGCATTGTGTGATCCTCGGAAAGTTATTGGCGGTTAATTCCTGACGCGCATTAATAGTAGCTAAAAATCGAATTAGTTTTTTAGTCTAATCAAATTTTAAACACGTTTTTCTCAACCGATTGAAACAAAAATTTCACACAAACCTGCACTAGTAATCACAAAATCCCACACCAGATTTGATAAAGTTAAGTATTTGCGTTTGTGAATTATCGTGTTTATATTTTTCTGAAAGTGTAGACCGACAGACAGTCAACCCGTAGTTGGATTTGACTCAAAATTTGAAAGGTATCTACACTTTAGATGTTAAATCTGCACCAAATTTTATCTATCTAGCTTTCTTCGTTTTATAATTATCGTGTTAACTTATATTCGAACAGCCGGAAAGATAATCTTCCTCTGAACAGATTTTACTCAAAATTTGAAAATCTGCAAATTTGGTTTCAAGATCGTAAACCAAATTTCATTCTTCTAGCTTAAAGCACTTTTGAGTTATATTTGTCACAGACAGACAAATGGACAGATATTCTCCAAATACTTGTTTTTTGAACTCATGGAGATCTAAAACGTAGAGATTCGTCAAAATCTTGAGTTCGAATTTTTTGATGATTACTATACTTTCTTTACACTACGTACACGAGGAAGTAAAAATGTACCTGCAGATTAGTTCAGTCAACTGCATTAGAAGCAAATACCATTTCTCAGCTTTATTTTTAAATAAAATTCTTTAAAATATGCATATTGTGGCTGCACAGCCAGAAAGTAAATATAAAAGTTTCAAATATTATTTTTGGGAATATTTACGGTAAAAATAAAATAAAATTATTAACTTCCGGTTTAAAATATCACTATTTCCGGTATCATTTTTATCATTTGCGTATTATTAAACTAGTTATATCTACAATTTTATTTTACATGTATTAAAAACAAAATCTCTTTTAGAATCTTCAAAATTTATACTTTATTTTAAAATCATTAAAAAAAATTGAAATTTTCAGGCAAAAGCAACTTTACAATCTAATCGAATATTTTAAATAGATTTTAATGTCCAGTGCTATATTCACATGAAAATCACTTTTCAATATTTCCCAAAGCATTAACGTTGATTAAATTAAAATTCATAAGAGAATTTAATTGATCATTTAAAATTCATAAAATTCATTCATCATTAGAGGTTATTGAACCTGACTAAAGAATGTTATGAATGTTTTTGATGTTATCTAAACCAAACGAGATTTTTTTTCAATTATGATCATAGCACAAATAATATGAAAAATTAATGCCGACAACAAAAATGTTATCTGAAATAAATAGAAAAGGTCCGATAATTACGAAAAAATGTTATTTAATTTCAAATTTTCTGATTTAGCTATGTTACAAAATACTGAGTTTAAAAACGACAGCAATGGTAGTCTGCCAATCACCGATCAAGACTTATAAAAGCAATTACATATCAAATTTTCTTATAACGAGATGTGAAAAATACTTGCAATTGGTTCTCACAGGGAAAATGACCCTCAAATTTTAATTATTTTAATCAAAAATATTTTTCCAAATATTAACGCTGTGTTTATTATCTATTTATTATTTAACAAAATTCATATTAATTTATTTAATTAAAAGGCTTTTACATCTCTTGCGAATCTTTCATTTAATATTAAACAACGGCAACTACGACCATAATTTAAGCATAATACTAAATGTCACGTGTTTCAATCTTTTTTTATTTTTTTTATTTCAAACATAAACAAATCATGGCTGACTCCAAATTACTTCCTTAAAATTTTCCGATCCACAATTAGTGGATTCTAATGTTCAAAATTAACTAAACCAATCTCAAAATTAATAATAATGAATGATTTATCTGGTAATAAAAAACGACGCGTTGATAAAATGAAACCAAATGAGCAAAACTCGCCACATTCATCGTCCAGTGAAGAAAGAAGTATTTTAATGAAGGACAAGAGCATCCTGGCTGCAAATGGGTACATTATTGGTAAAAAAATTGATTCTGGGACATTTGCCACCGTCCGATATGCTGAAAGAACCACCCACAATGGTGTTGTAATAAGGTTGGCAGTGAAGGTAAATATGGACCAATTTTAGCATTCATATTGCAAATAGCAATTCATATAGTAAATAATAATTCATGTACCAAATAACATTTCGTATAACAAATAGCGTAGCAAATAATTATTCATACAGCAAATAGCATAGTAAATAATAATTCATGTACCAAATAGCAATTCGTATAGCAAATAGCGTAGCAAATAATAATTCATATAGCAAATAGCATAGCAAGTAATAATTTATATAGCAAATAGCATAGCAAATAATAATTCATATTGCAAATAGTATACAGTATATAGCAAATTTATGCTATAGTATTGATGTGATATTCGATAAGTAAAGATGATGGAATGGATGATGGATGATGATATGGAAAATGATGTGATATGGAAAGATGATGGATGATGATATGGAATATGATGTGATACGGAATGATAAAGTGATGTATGATGATATAAAATATATGGTAAGATGTTGGAATGTATGAGGGATGATGATATGGAATATGATGTGATATGGAAAGTATGTAATATGGGGATATGTGCATTTCATTGCCTAGACTAGAAAATGATTGATTCGGTGGCACATCAGGAGTATTGTCAAGATTTTATAAACATCAATTTAGTGTTTTCTTCCAATATTTTACCCTTTAGGTTATATATTTATTTGAAAAATGTTTTGTATTGGATCCCATTGAATTTTTTGAGAATGTAAAAGCAATAGATTTTATGCACCAATTCATTTATTTCGTATTATTCATGGTATAAAATTCATATATGATATTGAGATAATATGACAATTAATATTACAAAAAATATTGAAGCAAATACATGACATTCTGATACGTCAAATGTACCAAAATGCTGGGCTTGAAATGCTCCATTACCTCCAAATATAAAGGCCATGAAGACTTCATGACCATAGAGTCATGGGTTCATACAACATTACTTTACAGAATATCCGCTGAACGTATGAACATGAAGACGTTAAATACATTAACATCTTCGAGTTCTAGATATCTCTAGAACCTGAAGTGCTGGCAAGTGTGGAAAGATTATACAGGCTTACTTATTCTCTTTGTTATATGACCCTTCAGTATTACAAGATCCATTTGGCTTACGAAGGGAACGATAATGTATAAAAATATCCAAACGCAAGTAATGTTCTTTCTCTATTAAATTGAAAAAAATATCAGTAAAACTAAAGAAAAACACTAGGCACATGGGTTTTTTTTTTGTTTTTTTTCCCCCATTTTCTGCCTAATGCATACTGTACCAAATAGCAAAAATCGCCAAATTTAAATAAGAATGCAGTTAGATTACCATAATTTTTAATTTATCAGGATTAAAAAATTATAATTAATATTAATGCCAGATGTGTTGGCAGACATTGTGCATGTCAAAATCATGAGAATCAAGTGTCTTCCTTTAGTTGTTGAAAAATAGATCATCTTTGGTTTAGCTTAATTGATAAAAGGAAGTAATCTAGTTTCTGTATGTAAATTAGAAGAAGTGTTAGTAAAATTCGTTAATTTAATACAGTAAAATTGTAGTAAAAATTAGAAATTTCTCCCATAGATAGAAGGGCATACAAATTTCCAGCTGACGATGAAGCCTAAAAATATAACAAATTTAAAGTTCAGACAGCTTATTTTGAATTCACAAATTCATTATCTAATATTGAATGATAAACATTAAACGGTAATGCTCTTTCTACTCCATAGATTATTGTGATATGCCTTTTGATTCGCCCTTTTTTCCATGTATTAACTATTGTTTCAGTTAAATACATATTTATTTAATACCTAAATTATCTATGCGCATACATTTTCTTCCTCTTTAATATAAGTTAATGACATCGTGACGATTTATAAAATAAAATAATACTCAGACAGAGGATACGGTTGAAAGCTTCATCCAACATCTTGATATAATGTAACATGACGTTTTCAACGTCCCGCGGTCAGAGTGCATTGTTAAAAGATGTTATATAGACCATTGTATAGCTACTATACGGAGACTTTTTAACAAAAGAAGACTGATATACAATGAGAAAATCTTTATTATTTAGAATCTGCTCTCCTATTCTTGGTCGTTTTGGTTTCTTTAGAATAGTTTACCTTACTTCATTTATCAGAACGCTCTGGATTTTCCTCGTATATAAAACAAACAATATATATTGCGGTCATTTGTTTGCGGAAATTTTGATACAACTTCATGTTTTCTGATCTGAAAAACAATTTTTGTGAAAATTATATCAACTGCAGCACTTGATGACACCAAGTCAAAATGAATTAGATGAACGAAATAGTCATTGTTATTATTAATATTATCATAAAACAACCGGTAGGGAACCAACTAATTAAGATTACAATTAAAAGCATCCTCTCGAAGTATGGAAAAAGCTAAAAATTTAAATGCTTAAAAAAAAAAAACCCTAGTAGGAATGGTCTCCCGAAAATTATTTTACATATTCTCTAATAAAGGTACTATCCCGAGAACACCTTGTAATTAATGGTGTAAAATAGTTACGAAATATTCACTTTTGATGTGAATTTAGCATTTTAACTGTATTGGCGATTAACCTCTGATGTGCGGTTAATAGTATCCGAAAATCATATCCGCATTTCAGAGATGTTCTCAGCCGATTGAAACAAAAATTGGACACAAAACTACAATTGTAATCACAAATTCCCATATCAAATTTGATGAATTTAAATAATTACATTTTTGATTCATCGCAATTGACCGAGTGATAATCTATCCCTTGTTGGAGTTGGCCGAAAAGTCGATCGGCATCAATACTACAGATATTAATTCTGGGTACCTAATTTTATCCATCTAGCTCTTTTCACTTTGCAGTTATCTTGTTAAATAATATTCGAACAGCCGGACAGACAGACAGACTTTCTCTGAACGGATTTTTCTCATAATTTGATAGAAATCTACAAATTCGATATAAAAATCGTATATCTTTATATGCCTACCATGATAATGAATATGATTAACCATGCTCGACAGTATGCATGTGAACTTGATAGCAAAAGAACTAAATAAGATGCATTAAATAAATTGTGCCTTAAATTTGACGTTTGATTTCCATGCTAACATTGACCAAATCTTGACTTAAACTGATAAAATATGTATTCATTATGGGTTCACGATAATTCAACATCAAAATAGCTTGATAAGTTAATTTTAGTAATTTAAGCATTTTATGAAGCGTATTTTTGATATGTACATAAAAGGAAAGAGATCAGAGTTTAATATTGGACTTGATCTATATAAAAGTAGGCTCCACGAGCGTGCAAACCGGATCGAGCAAAAGCATAATATTTCATATACAGATAATTCGATTAATGCTAAAAATAAATAAAAAATGCGACTATTTCAGATTTATGTGGGAAAAATTAGACCGAAAAATTCACTCTAGTTTGTGATGTTGCTGATTAACTATCTTATTTTCTTATTATTTCATTAAATGAAGCATTTCGTGAATATAAAGCCCATTAGACTTATTTAAAATCTACATATAATTGAATCAGTACTGTTCATTCTCGGAATCGTTATTTAATCTCGTTTTGCATTGAAATATTTCATCACACCCGAGTAACAGGTTAATCAAGAGAGTATAAGATGTTATTTGAATCCCTTCTCCCCAGCTAGAGTCATTGTAAATGACAATATTTATACTATTCATTCTTGGATTTGGAAAACCCTACGCGCTTTCAAAAATGCACCAGGATTCTTTTATTTCGTCAAAAGAAAAGAGGAAAGAAGAAAGGAGATATTTAATTTAGTAATAAGATTAACCTGATTTATTCTCAGAATTAGGGGGAGTAATAAACGCTCACCTTTCTGCATACCACCCCTTGGCGAAGTGCAAGCGACAAAATGGGCTTGTCTCAGGACTCTGAAACTAATAGTATGGATCAATATATCACACAATTACATAACACACATTATTATATTTTCCTTCATCATTAGTAGAAATTTGTTTCTTAAAAACGAATAAATCAAATTCCTGCATTATATTATAATAAATCAGTATTCGGATGATTCAGTTATGAATATCATATCCGAACAGATCACCCTCTATACTGCTCATTCTCTTATTCTAAAACCGCTTCAGTACTTTTGCGCATGCGTCTGGAAGAATTTATTTCATCAAAAAAGGGATGAGAGCTAAGTTGAAAAGAAGAGATGTTTACATTTAGCAATAGGGTAGACTCGGATTATTCGTGGAAGAGTCACTCATATTTCTGCTTAACCCCTTAACGAAGTGACAGTGTCTAAAAGTGCTAGTATCGAAATTCTAAAAACGAATATCACAAAAGGTTCAATTCTCTATTCTTTTGTCCAGGTGATCGACAAGTCAAAGGCTTCTCCCCTATTCACGCAGAAGTTTCTGATGCGAGAGCTGGAAATATGGCCTAGACTACGTCACCGCCACATCATCCAAGTGGAGAGAATGTTCCAGATCCAGGATCGCATCTACGTCTTCATGGAGCTAGCACCTGGTGGATCCGTCATAGAGTACGTCCAGAGGTATGTCTCAATCATTCTGTATACTGGATGATGTGTAATATGGGTGTCTGAAAAGATTTTGAGGTATGTTTATCATCTACAATCCTCAAGTGCAGTAAACGTTTGCGACAGTATTTATTTAGTAGATAATGAGTTAGTTTAATCATTTATTCTATCATCTAGTTCAGAAGCTCAAAAGTTTTGGATTAGTAAGACCACTTGAGTAAATAATTTTGGCACCAACTAAATAAATAAGCACAAATATATAACACATGCACATACAATATATACGAGGGCTGTCTAAGAAGTATCCGACATTTGGTCTAGAAAAATATATTATTTATGCAACAAAATTGGGACCCTAATACCCTTCAAGGTAGATAGATCCCTTGCGTCTTCACATACTTTACCCACCGATCCTTCCCCTACCGAAAACACTCCTGAAAGGCTTTTTTTTAGAAAGTTGTTCAGCTCCGTTGACGCTTTTTGTATTACCTCTTCTCTACTATTACCTCTTCTTTCAATGGCATATTAAATTTTGGAAGCAACTAGAAGTCTCTAGGAGTCATGTCTGGAGAATAGGAAGGCTGGAAGATAGCTGGAATTCCGTGTGTCACCAAGAAAGTCTGGTTCAGTCATCTTGAGTGAAATCGAAAGTCTGACGAACACTTATAATAGCATCTTACTGAATGATCAGAAGTCAGTGACTGACATATTTGAATCAGAGAAAAAAAATCAAGCATGCGCATTAAATAGTCTTCTTCCATTGTGCATGGTGACACCGCTCTAATATTATTACCGTACGTAGGAAAATTCAAAGTCAGATACTTTTTAGACAGCCGTCGTGCACAGAAACACATATATGTATTATATACCCATATATGTCAAAAATAAGTACAACTTATTATGAAAGATAGTATTTATATAGAAAATATTTATCTGTTATTAGTTAGCTAATTTAAGAAAATTCAATAACACACGCTCAAGATTCGAAATAACAAAAATTCCAGTAAAAATTGTGCCATTTTTTGTTTTCTTGGAGAGAGCTGATATATGGATCTGGGGGCACGGCAGTGCCCCCGCCAAGTTGAGCAAAAACAAGCGGAACGGCCGTACCATCCTTTTCTCGAAGCAGTTCAGGCCATCTTCGACCCCCTATAACTTCATTGTGGATAAAACTAGAAGCCTGAATTTTCAGTAACAAAGCAGGCATTATATAAACACGGAATATTTCAAATTTCATTAAATTTGAACCAGTAGTTTAAGAATTATAACTAGTCAAAGTTTGTGAATTTTGTCACTGACTGACTGACCGACCGATCATCAAAACTCTAAGGCACTTCTAGCAGACATAGAAGCTTCAAATTTAGAATACAATTAGTATTTAGTGTACAAATCAAGGAAAAACTAAAATATGCGTGAAATAATGGACGGATCGATAAATTTCTCGAAGTTTCGAGCATTATCCATTTTGTCGGCAAATTCGTCGCCAAGTCGCCAAATGGTCACCACTTTTGTCACCAAGCTCTGAGATCACTGGTTCGGTATCCGACAGCATCCAATACAGATTACTGTAAAATGGTCTTTCTTATGATGACAATATTTGGGCTGGGAAGCAAAATTGCAGGTTTGTAACAATATCAAATTTGAAATAATTCAATTTGAAGCTGTGGAAGCTGCAAACGCAATGGGTGACTTTCAGAGAATCAGTCTGGTAGAAGAAGAGCAAATTGATCAAAGTATGATCGCGAAACTTAATGCCGATTAAAAAAAAGAGTCTTCGATATGATCACAAATAAAATGGACACAACTGATAATAACACTGACGTTTTACGCTGTTTTGTGAGTGGAACAGGAAAGAGCTTTTTAATAAAAACTCTGAAAGTTTGGGTTAAGACGTATTTAAACAAAAAAGTGGCAGTTAGTGCTCCAACAGGAATAGCTGCATTCAATGATTGACTATACATAGACTGTTGCAGCTGCCTGTAGAACACAAGCAAACACCGAAGTACAGGTCACTTTCTGATGAAATGCCCCAAGCTCTGTGATCAGATTTGAAAGAAGTAGTGTTGTTTATCATAGACGAAGTGTCGATGATATCCAATGTTACTTTTACATATATTCATTTACGCTTATCTGAAATATTCGACACAAGCGACGATCAGAATGGGTCATTTGGAAAAAACCTTCTTGTAGTTTTCGGAGATCTCTTACAGCTTCTGCTGGTAAGAGGAAAGTCATCTTTTGATAAACTATCAACTGCTGAAACTAACAAGTTGTTAGGTTTCCTCAGTATACCAAATCTGTGGATTGAACTGTTCATATACGATGAACTGACAATTAACGTGCGACAGCTCAATGATTCTGATTTTGTTGAAATGCTAAATAGAATAAGATTAGGTGCGACTACACAAAAGGACTTGCACCCGACTAGATTAATAACTCTCAAATCCAATTCAAATGAAAACAGATTAATTGAAATAATTGAACGCTTCTCGAAACTTCCTGATGATACCGTTTGCTTATTACCTACAAAAACCATGTGTCAACAATTAAATACTGCAATGCTTAAATCCCTTCTCCATCCCGAAATAAAACTTACAGCTGTAGATAGCATAGATTGTCCCAGATACCTAACAAAAAGAGCTCATCAATGCATAAAAAAAGTATGAAAACGATGCTTATATGACTGCAGGCCTGGAAGAGAACATAATTATAAAAATAGGAGAAAAAGTCATGTTAAGACGAAATATTGACGTGAGTCGGTATCGTGCAAAGAGTAAAAATTGATCCAGAAAATACAAAAATAATTAAGAAAATATACATTGTATTTAATAAAGAACATGATTATAAGCTTAGTCCGGTCAAAACTAAATTTGAAATTATTAATATAGCTTATGTTCATCGCGAACAGTTTCCCATATGTATAGCCTATGGTGTAATAATGCACAAAAGTCAGGGTCTAAGTCTAAAGAATGCACTGATGGATATCGGTTCTGCAGTATTCACATCCGGTCAAGCTTACGTAGCACTTTCGAGAGTTACAAGTCTGGACGACTTACATCTAATAAATATTGACTTTGAAAGTATTAAAGCGCAGGAATCTTCAATTTGTGAATACAACAGACTAAGAAGCATTTACCGTTCAGACTTGTCAAAAATTGTAACATCAAAGCTTACGAGAAAAACCCATAGAGACAGGGAGTGGGCTTTGAGAAAAACTGTAGCTGAAGCTCAAGAATTAGTACCGGGAATGAAAAAGAGGAAGACTGCATACAAAAATAAGAAAAGGACTTTCAACAAAAAGAAATGAGATGCCATCAAAAACATAACTTGTAAAAAAACCAAGTCTCGCAACTCAGTTCTTCTATCGTAAAAAGTTGTGAGATCCATGTAATACCAAGTCGGTCAATTTATTCAGTTCATACTTAAGGGCTCTTCTGTCTTAAGCTATTACGTAATAAACTAACCTAACAACATCTTATAGTGACCATATCAATATTAAAAATCTTTTATGGTTTAAATAAATAGATTGACTTGGCAATCGCACTTAACAATCTAATTTAATATAATATGTTAATGTAATCTAATTTAATGTAAAGATACATTGTGTTTTCATGTGATGGCCAAGTCAATCTATTTATTTAAACCATAAAAGATATTTTAATATTGATATGGTCACTATAAGATGTTGTTAGGTTAGCTAATTACGTTATAGCTTAAGACAGAAGGACCCTTAAGTATGAACTGAATAAATTGTTATCGACTTGATATTACATGGATCTCACAACTTTTTACGATAGAAGAACTGAGTTGCGAGACTTGATTTTTTTACAAGTTAAGTTTTTGATGGCATTAAGATTTGACAGTTTAAGCCTCCAGCCTCTTTCTACATTCATTCTGTTTTGCACTTAAGTTTCCAAAAATATTAAAGGTGAGAAATTACGTTCACACAAATAATGAGGTCTTTATGAACAAATGGAACTCACACAAATGGCTAAGGACTTTATGAAATGTCCCAAGAAAAGTTTGGCAATTGCTGGTTTCAATTATCGAATTATCGAATATCAACCAAAGTTGTTGTTTTAAAAAAATGATTTTAGAGTACTTTCATATGATAGTTCAGTTCAGGGTTCTTCTTCATTTGATGGTACTTAAATTTTATGCAGTTTAAAATCCATTAGTTTTCATCAGCAGCAAATATATTCCACTTATACCCTAACTGTAGTTTATAGGATAGCTTTGATGACGCTGTTTGCATTATGCTTTAGTTAAACCCGATTGAAACTGGTATAGTTTAAATTTTATTGTTGCTGAAGCATATGATGCATGTTTTAAAATGTGAAAATTGATCAAAATGTTGATATTTTTGAATTTTGAGATAAATTTAAGATTTAGAGAACTAGTCACTGTTGGTAAACGGATTCTTATGACTTCATTTTTGATCAAAATGGAGCCTTTCCTTTCCTCCATTATCTTGATATTCTTGGGATAAATAATGTTAGTAGATGTTGTCTTCAGAATTATTTGAGAAAAGATTGAGGCGGTGCGCGAATGCGCAAGGATAGAACCTGGGACCTTTTGGTTAGCAGTCCGGTAACTAAACAATTCCGCCAAAACAATCGTTCTGGTAGAAGAGTTGTTAACTGGCTTATATGCTATTCACCACAGTACTCTCCCTCCAGTGAGTCGAACTATATGGATGTTGAGTGGTGATGTAATATTAGCAGTTGTCTTAATGGGCCGATACCCAGTTGAATAGCGCCAAGCGTTACGGCGAGCGTGTGTGGGTGCTAATGCGCCAAGTGTGTCTGGCGACTTTGTGTTGCTGCGTCAAGTGAGTCTGACGGCTTTGGTTGCGGGTAGATGGCGCCACAACAGCTGTTTGAAGGTTGAAGGTTCATTGTCCGAGGTCACCAATGAGACTGTATGTGAATGCGCAAGGATAGAACCTGGGACCTTTCGGTTAGCAGTCCAGTAACTAATCAATTCTGCCAAAACGATCGTTCTGGTAGAAGAGTTGTTAATTGGCTTATATGCTATTCACCACAAGTTAAAGAACAGTAGTCTCATCAAAACATGCAATGAACATTTACCTAGCATACGTTTATGGGGAATTGGATGTGAGAGATTATAAATATTTAATTTCAAGTAAATGTAACATATATTTAAAAAAATAGATGAATATATGTTGAAATATACTGGGGTTAGAACGAAGTTTAATTTTACAAATTGTCGTATATCAAAAATTCCATTTAATTAAATTCTACTAGTTGGTATCTCTTCATTTTGCAAATGGATAACAAAACGCCAGTAATTAAAATAGTTGCTAAGGTAACCAAGGAAGTCAAAATATTCATATTCATTCCTTATCGTCAGTTCTCTTTATACCGACTGGTACAAGATGCCATTTCAACTGCATGACATTTAATTCGATTAACGCTTTCTGAACACATCCTTACAAAAAATAAATCATACAAAAAAAAAAAGCTTTTCTTGTATAGCTTTACGGCACTATGTGATTTTGTTCTTTTTCTGTTTCCATCCGGTACCCATGTTAGCCCAATTCTTTCATTATCATTTGGCAACATTCTAAATATATGTCCGATTTATGTTCAGAGTTATTTTTTAATTTTTGCGGAAATAGGTTTAGCAGAAAGTTTATAATAATTATTTAACGTTTAACGTTTAAAATTTTAGTTGGTCAATATACTTTGAGTTCGAAAAACAAATTTTTGGAAAATACCCATCTCTCTGTAACAAAGATGACTCAAAATTGCTTTGAGCTAGGCGGATAAAATTTGGTAGGCGATCTTTACACCAAATTTACAGATATCTATCGAATTTTGAGTAAAAACTGCTTGGAGGATGTTCTTGTGTCCGGCTCTTCGAATCTAAATGAACACGATAACTTCAAAATGATGAGGGCTGGATGGATAAAATTTGGCACACACATTTAACATCTATAGTGTAGAACATCTATGAAATTTTGAGCCTGAAAAATGCAATAAGTCAAATATATTAAACTTGTTATGTCATTTTACGGTTACAAGTATAGCTTTTTAACAAATTTTTATTTTAATCAATTGGAAAAAACATATCTAAATTACAAATTCTATTTTCGGATGTTATTAACCTCATGCTAGGGATTAATCACCAAACAACTCGCCAAGGATGACCCGATACATTCAGTAAAAATACTAAATTAACACCATAGCTTAATATCTCATAATTATTAAACTCCAATACCATGCAAGGCGTTTCCTCTAGTATAAACCCTTAACGGAGATTATCGAAAAAGGTTTTGGGATACCACTTCCACTGGTTGAAATAAGCAGTTTGCAAGTCATTTATTGTTTCCAGCAACATCATTACCTTGGGATAAAGAGGGATAGTACATATCAGTTTACTGTATGGTGTCTCGCCGTAATTACCCTTAGAAGAGATATTGTTGCTTTTATAAAGGTAAATTGGCACGAAAACATTTAAGCATGAAGCAATTCCATTTTAAAAAGCCCATCATAGATATGAAATTAGATAGAAATAGATTAGAAACTAGAAATAATTACATATTTTTTCATGTTATATATTAAAATGTAACTGAAGGCACGGGGAAATGTTTCTATTCAGATAAAAATTTTAAAAACTAAAAATTTGTTCAGGTATCATAAAAGTTTTTATACCTGATAAAATTAATTTTTTGAGATTAATCTAAAAATTTCAGCTCCCCTCTCCCATTTCTAAATCGTAATAATAATAATAATAAATTACGATACTTTTTTTTATCACACTGTGCCATTTTTTGTTATAATACTCTTCTCAGAAAGCTTCTTGAAATGTATCGATAGATGCACTTTAATCTGTTGAAAAGCATGTTCTATATCGATTTCTGTCGACAGCCGGCTAGTATCGGATTTCCAATTTATTTCAGAATTGATCGAATAGATTTTGATCTCAGTTTCAAGAATACTTTTAAATGCTTTTGACTCTGAACATTATCAGAACTATATCCTTAACTCAAAGAAAGGGCTTTCATTTTTTATGAAAAGAATAATAGTTTTTGGCGATTAACTTCTCCACCGAGACTATTAATTTCAATTGAATCTTTTATACAAAAATTGATATTCATGATTCAATTTATAAAATATTTTAAATATTTAAGATGTTTTCTTTTAGCACCCTGTGCACATTTCTCGTTTAAAAAGTAATTAGCCTTTCTAATAGAGTGAGGTCACGTGGTATTAATTTTACAAAATCAGCGGAAGTGATCGCCTCAAAACTTTCTTGCAGTAAAAGTATTGCCTCTAAAATGCCTAGCTTAGTATTTTCGTACAATAGTTACGAAATATTAACTTTTAGCAGGATTTTAGTATATTTATTGTCATATTTAGTATAATTATTATGTCATCCTTGGCTAGTTATTTGGCGATTAATCCCTGGCATGAGATTGATATTATCCAAAAATTGAATTTGTATTTTACATGCGTTTCGACTACCTTTGAGGTTAAATTCTATTTGTTTGGCACAACAAAATTTTTAATTTTTTTAAAAGTATGCCTTAAACAGAAATGAACCTAGCATGCAAAAATAAACCTATGTTTATTAACAAAAATGGAAGAAAAATTGAAATTGAATTGTTTGTAGCAAAGGATTTAGTTTGGTTTGGTTTTTATTGGCACAAAAGCCAAAATGTTGACTATGCTGCACCAACCATTGAATTAAAATCATTGCAATATGAGAGTATAAAATTTTACTAAGAGAGGTTATAAATGATATTTTTAAGAAAATAAACGTATTTTAATTAAGGAAATAAAACTTTATGGATTTTAAAAAATCAAAAATATTAACATGACGAATTTTGCCAAGTAAAGTTGATAAAGAAATTGAAGACATTTGAAAAAAACCGCAAACACTGAACATTGAAGCACGGCATTCAAACAAAATATGGCGAATAGACATTTGACAGCTGCATCGAGAACACATTGGTGGTCGTTATTTAAGTAAAAGATGACGATGAGTGATTCTAGTATGACCAATGCGTAAGTGAGTGAAAAGGGTATCTGCATTTCTATTTTTTAATGAAAGCCAAGACTGTAAAAGTGGTTTGATAGCGTGGGATTTGCTCTCCATCTCAAGATCCCACTGTTTGCCTTTTCGAGTAAAGAACCATTTTAACATGTTTTTTTTAAATAGCTCGTTGGTAATGTCATATTTACAGGAGCAGTCCTCGATTTTGAGGCATTGTCCGCTTTCTCATCGCATAAAATTCCCTCATGTGATGGTACCCAACAGAGTAAAACAGCTAAACCATGAGAATTCAAGTTATTAAAAATGGCAAAGGAATTTGAGTTACATGAAACTAAAACTAAAACTAGTTGAAATGGTAATTAAAAAAAGCCGTAAAAGTGTAAATACTTAACTTAAAAAAGATAAGTATTTACACTTTTTGCAAACAAATCTCTGCATAAATTTATTTATCGCATGTTAGGGATTAATCACCAAAACTCTTCGTCAGAGATCATTCAGTACATATTGCTGTATTCACGCTAAAGATCAACATATCGTTACTATTGTTCGCTAGTTGCATGCAAGGAATTCGCTGCCTTACTTTAGGTTCAAACCCTTTTTGCCATGTGATAGGATAAAAATGTTTATTAGAGAGGGCATTAGTAAGCTTTGTGGAGACCACTTCCTCTGGTTTCCTCAGCTTTCAATAACGGAATATAACAGCGTTGGTAGATACTGGATGAAACAATGACAATGATTTAAATTCCTTTAAAGCGGTGAAATCCATTAATAAAAATAAAAATAAATATTTTAAAAAAATCGCAAAAAGTCTTGAAAAATTACACAATAACTAAATTGGTTTTTATGAAAAAATTAAACATTTTAAACTTTAAAATGATGTAAAAATTAATTTTTGCAATAATATTATCTTGAGTAACTGCGGAAAGACTTCAACATTTTGCTTAATATTTGATTAATTAAAATTCAAATTAATTAATAAATTCTATTTAAGTAATATATTCTAATTAATTAATAGATCTGCGATTTAGACTTACAATCTACGAATTATGTTTGTACCAAATCTGATTGCTCTAGATCAAACGGTCTAGAATTGCACAGCGCCAACAACAGACAAACACAGGCACACACCCATGCTCCGTAATTATTAGTACCGATTCTACAAGTCAGCTGAATCCTTAAAAACATCCTGACATACCCGTTGAAGCGTTAAAGGAATAAAAACAAAAAATTACTGCTTTGCGATCTGACATTTTTCTTTAAATCTATTGTAACACTTGAGTTATCTCAAATAGCTTCCTGCGAGTTGTGAGACGAAAAAAGAGTTCATGGAATGTTGCCAAATCCGTTGCTCATAATTATGTAGTTAAATTTTGTTAAGAATATTTTAAGGAAATCTTTGTACTGTGATGTGTGTGTAAATTTAGATTTCGAATCATATTACAAAAGCTCTTCAAAACTTTTACCGGAATTTTTAATTATTTTTTTTACTCGTTCTTTAACCGTTGGAGATAATTTTTTGAAGTCAAGCCTTATTTAACCAAGTATTTTGTAATGGAAACAGTCCTACCTAGAAATATTATAAACTTTTAAACAATTTTCACAGCATGCAATTTAAACAAGAACGCAAATTAATTATAAAAATTAATTGTAATCAGTGGCAAAACTGAAAACAGTTGCCAATCTGTCTTCAAAATATTATCGCCATTTTTATGGAGGAATATTGCATTACTGTTGTTTTCTGTTGTTCTCATTTTAATTTTGAAAATATTTTTGAATTCTTATCTTCAGTTATTTTTAAATTTAGGTTTGTCTGTAATTTTTAACTCTTTAATAAACATTAGGGCTGTCCCCGAAATATAAGTTTCAAAGCTAGGCTAATTTTCTGAAGAAAAAAAAAAAACAAATTCTGTGTCTAAACTAACATTGCATAGATTTTACTTAAATACAATTGCTTTCTTGATAGCAGTGATAAATAATTTACTCTATGTTAATATTACTTAGAAAAAATTTTCAATATAGATTATTTATCCTTTTCTAATTAAATATTTAGTAACATCATTCAAGTTTTATTGTATTCAAAATGAACGTGAAATTTAATCTAACTTTCAAGTTTACACTTGTTCCAAGTATAATATCTTAGAAAAGAAAACAAATCTAATAATAAATAAATATAAAAACTCACCTATTTAAAAAAATTTTAAGCCGAAAAATTAACTTTTTTCACTATTATCATTTTATTCTATCGGACATTTTGTAAGACTCAAATTTTCCCATTAAAAAAATAATTAAATTCGAAAATTAATAAATTATTTAAATGAAGAATTTTTATTATAACTTTTTAAAGATACATAACGCATGTGATAATCTCTGGCGAAAATGCAAAATTCTAGAGATTTTCCTTGTTGTACATTCTATTGTCCAGTAATTTCTGCAACAACAAAGATTCAGATAATAGGCGCTTGAGGGCAGCAATGTTGAAATCGGAGCTTAAGGTGATGAAATCAGTTTGTAATTCTAAGATCCCTTACGCATGTCGGCCACTCTAATTATCGAGCATTTCAAGAAGTTATTGCCATTTTTACTTAAAAACAACAGAAAATGTGGAGGAACCTCATATCTACATACGTATAATTTAGCATTTATAGTTGCATTAGCATTGATCTATCAGTGCCAGTGTAATATCTCTGTACTTGTGACTAATATCACAGGATTAGAGTCGCATTGCTATTTCTTTAAACATTTTTTTAGATATGGTGCTGTAGATGAAAATGTGGGGCGTAACTGGTGTAAGAGGATGTGTCAGGCCCTCCGTTATTGCCATAAGAAAGGCGTGGCTCACAGGGATCTGAAATGCGACAATTTGTTGTTGGATAAGGATCTCCAGGTGAAAATCGGAGATTTTGGTTTCTGCTGCAGAAGTAAAGATCCCCGAACAGGTCAAACCATCTTTAGTGATACTTACTGTGGAAGGTAAATTTTTATATAATTGAAAATATTAATAATTATATTTCATCTTAACTCGCTTGAATTGCATTTATTTATCAGAAGTCGCCTTTGGCGATCATTTGGTTCGCCAAGGATATTCGCTATCTTTAATTTCAGTTCAATCGTTTAGATGTAACTTCATGATACCTTGAAATTGCCAGACCATTCCAGATGTGTTACTTTAACTTTTTAATTGCCCTCATTGTGTACATGAAATCAGTTTGTAATTCTAAGATCCCTTACGCATGTCGGCCACTCTAATTATCGAGCATTTCAAGAAGTTACTGCCAATGAAGTTATTGCTAATGGAGACCAGTCCCATGACGTAATGGTTTTATTAAGAATGTAAATGCTATTTATCTGTCTTTTAAACTTCGCCTTAATGTAACTTCACTTTTTTATCCATTCTTTTAAATTACATAGGTATTAAACAAAATCCTTATTTTTTAACTTCTAACAGTGGAAAAAAGCCATCGGATAGTTGATGAAATAATAAAAATAAGGACAATAATGTAGTCTATTATTCAAAATTATATATCTATACTTATAATAAAGCTCAGTGTGTGTGTGTGAGTAAGTGTGTGTGTGTGAGTAAGTGTGTGTGTGTGTTGGCGCTCTATAGACCAGACCATTTACCTACAGCTACCAAATTTGGCACGTGTATACCTTGGAGGCCGGGAATGTGCACCTGGGGGTTATTTTTTCGAATTTTTAATTAGAATTTTATTTATTTAAAAATTAAGCGAAATTTTGGTGTGTTTCTGATATAACTTCCGAAAATATTAAATCACAAAAAAGATTTTTACATGAAGTTAAAGATCAAAAATTTATCTTTTAAATGATACCAATGTTTTAACCTTAAAATTAAATTTCTATTTTTAAATAGATATTTTAAGTATATTTTTCAACAATTTTTTCGTACAAAATAAAAATAAAATTTAAGCTGCACGAGCACGTTCAGGGGAAAAAATTAGCTTTCATTATTCAGGGGGAAAAATTAGCTTTTTTCAAAGTGTTGCCATCACATCGATTAAAGCTCCAATTAAAAATAAATGAAATCTTTTTGGAAATGAAATCTGCAAAAATATAATTTTCGGCACGTGCCTGTAGGAAAGGAAACAAATAAGAAGTATTATTTTTTCTAAAAAATAAATTCAAGAAAAATTATTTTATGTTCTTTCACTCTCTATATTATTAATCCAATAAATCAGTTTTATTTTAAGGCAAGTTTTGTTTAATATGAACAGGATATCCATTCAAATCAGGGCCACACAGCTAATTTGTAAACCTTTAGTAAGACACAGATCTGCTAAAATGGTCTAAATGGAAAATGATTATATTTTATGTAACTTGATTCAATAAATGCTCTAATAAATAACGAATTTTTGATTTTACATAAAGCTTCAGCTGTGGAAATCACGTTTAACTAAATGTTCTTGAAACACTAATATTTTAAATAAAAATAGTTAATTTCCAATAAACTAAATCAAACTGACTAATTTATGAAAATTTGAATATCACTATTCAATAAAAAAAGGATAATTTTAGATTTTCCATCAATCGTTTCAAAGAAAATACGCCAATCAGCGCGCAGGTTTCTCAAGATTAATTGGCCTAAGATTATGAAAATGTTGAGTTTTTCTAAATTTTTAACATTCAAAACTTCATAAATAAGTCTTAGTTGATCTTGGAAAATAGAAGCATTCATTCATTTATTTAAAATTTGGTGTGTCCAGAATATTTCTCAGAATATGATACCTTACTGCATCAAATTTAGAATTCATAATTTTTGAAATATATTTATAGGCGGGAACAAAATATTGAATTCATTTCAATCCTTTTGAAAGCAAAACTAAAAACTGAATTTTATGCTGAATCTGAGAAATTTTTGTTGAATTATTCTTTGAGATATTACATAAATTATGAAAAATATTTTGTAGTTCACATAAGACTTAAATACCGAGCGATTCTGTTTGCAATACTCATAGTCAATAATAATAATAATAAATAAATTACGATAAAAATAATAAATAAAATAAAACACTTGGTTTTATTAAAAAATATATTTATATTAATTGCAATTTCATCATTTCCACTTTAAATTAAAGTTGAAGTTTTACCGGAAATGACAACAAATTATCAAAATATATAGTAAATTGAGCGAAACGATCTAAACAACAGTATAAGTTTGTTATGACTATCAAAATTTGAAGACTAAAAATGTTTTCTTTGAGAATCTATTAAGAGACCAGTTACTTAAAATATTTAATTGAAAATTGTAGCGAGCGGTAATACTGTCGAACCGGCTGGTCGTCAAAGGCGGCTAGTAGTATTATTTTTGTGCAGTAATATTTTCAGAAGTCATTGTTGAAAAATACCAAAATTTAGCTTAATTTTTAATTAATAAAAACCTCAACAAAAAAGTCTCCCCAAGGTGCACATTCTCCAAGGTATAAGCACCAAATTTATACTTTGCAGGTCAAAAGGTATGGTCAATAAAGTAAGCAACACATACACAGGCGCATGAACATCCATCTTTATTATCAGTACAGATAACATCTTTAATCAAAATCCACTTGGCCATTTTATACATATTAGATGTCTATATGTTATATTTATTTAGGGACCCTCGTTTACTTGGTGGTTTTATGTCTATTTTAAGTTCTGTTTGATGTAAGATCTCAAGATTTCGCCAAGATGGTTACTTATTTTTTATACATACTGCGTTTCATTTGTTGAGGATTTATCACAGGCTAGTTAAATTAACGATGCTTTTAAATTTTGGGCATTTATCATGAGACCCGTAAATACAAAATAAAAATAGTTAAGATTAAACAAAATTGCAAGGTGTCTCTCTTATCGGCCTCAGAAACTCAGCATAAAAAGTAAGTCAACAACTGAAAGAATTATTGTTCTGCAATTTAACTGAGAGTTCTTTAACATATCCATCCAATATAATGAATGATTGTTAGCTTCAAAAGCTTATTACTTATTTACATCGCATTCTAACCGACAAAAATGTTGGAGGCATGGAGAACTGGTGGATATATATATGTCTGGACATGTTGATTGACTTTCATACTTCACGTACTGTAATTCTCACATAATCTTTCTTAACTCTATTTCATTAATTAATGGTTAAGAGAAAAACAGAGCTTCGCTACTAATGGACTGAGTAATAATAGCGAAGAATTTTGAAACGGCCTGCTTGGCAACTTCTGAAAAAGCAACAACGCCAGGATTTAAATTTTAATTATTATTCATAATATTCATTTTGTTACATGGATATAATGAAAGTACTTCCAAAAGAAAAAAACAATTAATTTAAATCAATAAAACAAACTAGACTGCTCTCTCCAAAATTTTCCTGCATACTCTTTAATAAAGATATTCCGGAGTAAGGCATTGGTGTACGAAATATTAACCTTTGGTGGGAATCTAGAATTTTTTTGAATCCACCATGTCATCCTTGGTGACATGGTAGATTTTGGCAATAAATCCCTAGCATGCAATTAATAATATTTGAAAATGGAAATTGTGTTTTAAATACGTTTTTCCCAACGGACAGAAACAAAACTTTGATCCAAAGCTACATTTGTAGTTACAAAATTCCATACCAAATTTAATATAGTTGAATCAATGCGTCTTTGAGTTATCACGTCTATATGTTTCTGAAAGTACAAACCAACAGAAGGTCAATCCTTTATTGGATTTGGCTCAAAATTGGAAGTGCATCGAGACTATAGACGTTAATTCTGTGTATTGAATTTTATAAATCTAACTCTCTTCGTTTTGCAGTTGTCTTGTTAAATAATATTCAAACAGCCGGACAGACAGACTTCCTCTGAGAGAATTTTGCTCAAAATTTGACAGAAATCTACAAATTTGATATAAAGATGATTTTACATAAGATGTATTTTATTCGTCTAGCTCAAAGCGTTTTCGAGTTATCTTTGTCACAGACAGACAGAGGGACATTTTCAAAAACCGTATTTTTCGAACTCAGACATGTCTAAAATTTGGAGATTCGTCAAAATCCCGATTCGAATTTTTTGACGATAACTATATTTTCTCTATACTAAGTATACGAGAAAGTAATAACAATTTTATTCAGCATTTTATTCAAAGTAGCTTTATCTGAAAATTGAATATCCAAAGAGTCGAAGCTGTAACATTCAAATATCCCTGAGCAAGCTTTGGATGTCTGGCAATGTTCCTATTTTAACAATGCAAATATTTTGAAATCAGTGGAAGTATTTTGTATTCATCCAATATTTTTATTTATTTTCACTTTTAGTTCATCGTATGTTGCTCCCGAAGTAATCGAGAGTCAACCTTACGATCCAATTAAGGCAGATATCTGGTCAGCTGGAGTTTGCATCTATGTGATTCTTAACAACGCGATGCCATTTGATGACAGCAACCTGACCAGGATGCATGAGGACCAGGTAACTAGAAACTGGGACTTCGCACCCAAAATCAAGAAGAATATCTCTTCCTCCGCTAAAAATCTCGTTGCTAGGCTCTTGGAGCCGGATCCGTCAAAAAGACCATCTATGGAGCAGGTGCTGAACTGTAGCTGGATGAGGACGAGATGATTTGCGCATCAACTGAATTTCACACAGAATGCATTTTGGAGACAATTGGTTGATTGGATACTTTTACTAACAATAAAAAGAATGTTAATGTGAGCATTTACAGTCAATGCAGTTTCATTTTCTATAGATATACTTACAATAATTGTGAGGACAATTTAAATTCTGTTTGTAGTTTAAAGCCTATTATTCGAGATATTTAATGCTACTCAACCCATCGTTCCAAGCGAAAAACAATTGGAATCGGCATGGCATGGAGCAGAATGTTGTACATACTCTATTAGTACAAGATATTGTACAATATCACTATGACGTTATTCAATGTTTTGAATGCTAGACATATCGTGACAATGTTGTTGGGCATTTTGTGCTAACAGGATCTGACATGTTTAATTTCCATCGTATTATTTTGAATAGACGCACAATGAGTTCATATAGAAGGAGAGGTTCAGGGAGTATGGAGGGAAAGACTCTGCAATGTACTTCAATTGTACTTTCCCTAGATGTATTGCATTACATCTTCATCCTACTATTCGATTTTCTGAAGGTTATCTTTACAGCACATGTATCTGAATAAAAAAGTAGTGGATTGTAGTTTTTAAAACGTTTATTGTGAAACTCAAAAATGATATGCTAATTAAATTATTAAAGCATTAAAATATTGGAACATTCGATCACACCCTAGCTTAATAGGAGGTAAATGTGAACGATAATAAATAAGAGTATGTGGTGAATAGCATATAAGCCAGTTAACAACTCTTCTACACGGACGATCGTTTTGGTAAAATAGTTTAGTTACTGGACGGTTAACCGAAAGGTCCCAGGTTCTATCCTAGCGCATTCCCATACCACTTCATTGGTGACCTCGGACAATGAACCTTCAACCTTCGTACAGCTATTGTGGCGCCATCTACCCACAACCAAAGTCATCAGGCTCACTTGACGCAGCAAACCCAAAAAAGTCGTCAGACTCACTTGACGCAGCAACCCAAAGTCGCCAGACACACTTGGCGCACCAGCACCCACACTCGCTCGCCATAACGCTTGGCGCTATTCAACTGGGTACCAGCCCATTAAGACAACAGCTAATATTACATCACCACTCAACATCCATATCATTCGTCGCACCTCCGACTCACTGGAGGGAGAGTACTGTGGTGAATAGCATATAAGCCAGTTAACAACTCTTCTACCCGGACGATCGTTTTGGTAAAATGGTTTAGTTACTGGACTGCTAACCAAAAGGTCCCAGGTTCTATCCTAGCGCATTCCTATACCACTTCAAGTATTTCAACTTCTGCTTAGTAAAGGAGCAACTATCTCTGGGTCCAGCTCGCACGAGAACTCAGTCTGAACTGAGGGACTTTCTCTTTTGCACCCCAGGGGGAGTTGACACTGCAAGTGAGCTTAAACAGCATAAAATACCTAACAATATTGCTACGATATCTTCATGATATTGGCTGGCATTCACAATATGATGATTGTCATAAAGATTTCCCTTGAAATGATTTTATTCAAATCGACTGCCAGTAATATCGTTGGCTAAAGATATACTCTTAACCATTGTCCAGTTAAGCTTGAAACAATATAACACATTCCGTAAAACAGTGAAGTGGGTAATATTTTCCCGGGGGTCACAGCATGCTTAATTTGTTATTTTCATTCTTTGACATCAAATACATTATGTGATGTATGATTTGGTTAAATTATTTTAATTTTATAAGTGTTTAACTTATCAGCTGCCTTTGGCAACCAGCTAGTTTATTCAGATTATTGGCATTTTAAGTTCTTAGACCATGGGTATAGAATGCATGCAAAATAAATAAAATAAAATAAAATACTCTGTTAGTTGAAATGACGAAAGAACGAATTGAATTAATGTGCTGCAATTACTGTGGGTGTAAATTAAAAGCGCACATACTACGAAATAAAAGTAGAAATGAAATTCCTACTTCGGAGTTGTTAAAAATTCATTGTTTCTAACCTTAATTTTAACAGCGGTAAAAGTATGCGAATGAATGCTAAAAGTGGCGAATTTGAATTTCAACCTAACATTAAAACATCAAAACAAATTCATTCAAAATTATGAATTAAACGCGAGATAATCTTTACTAAACATTATAACGATTTTGTCCCAAATCATGACATATTAAGGTTTTAAAAAAGACTTCCACAAGTGGGGAGGGGGCTATTCTTAAAATGCATGTTACATGGAAAAAAAAAATGATTCTTCCACTTTTCTTATTTTTATTATTGATTAGGATGAATGTTTGCATTTGCGTTAACTACGCAGACCATTTGGTATAAAGCTACTAATCAGAAACATATGTATCCTGGAGAGAAGAAATATGAAGCAAGGAGAGTTTTAAAAAAATTGAGATTTCAATTAATTAAAAATAAATTTAGACCATCATTGCACTGTAATTTTGACAATTTCAGCATCATTTTTTTAATAAGGTCCCCTCTGGCAAAGAAAAAAAAAGTGGATTATTATTGTCTTATTATTATTATTTCTGTCTGAGACCTAATGAGCTTTTTAAAAATTTATTAATGGTTTCTTCAAGTGTACGATGCAAGAATCCTGCACAAAATAACTATTTATTCAAAAAAATATTTATAAAATTATAATAGATTTATTTCTGCACTTTCATTTAATCATTCTTTTTGTTAGACAAATTCTATTGAATTCACAGTTATTTCACAAAAATCTCATTAGAAATAAGAGAGTATTTCCTGCTTTTTCAAGTCATTTAAAGATAAGATCTATAATCACTTTATACAATCCATACAGTTATCTACTCGTACAGTTATGTCCACATTAGAAATAAATTTGTTCACCACACATGATGGAATAATAGGTAAAGGAAATCTAATAAGCAAGACCATTTAAATATAAGTTAAATGACGAGAGTGAGATTAAAATGACTTGGTCATATGATATTTTGTGTAGCAGAAAATATCAACTGGAATAGCAGCTATAAGAAAAAGGTTAAAAAATAAGCACTTTTCTGTTGATGGAACTTCAGTCAGTACTTGCACATTAACAACATGTTATTGGCAAACATTAGTTATAAAAGTGCAAATTGTTTTTTGTTTTTGTTTTTTTGCAGTTAATCATTGGTATTTTCAAATTAGGACAATTATTTATCTATGTTGACAAAAGCATTAATCACCAGAAAAAAAGTGCTGTCATTGACTTGATGGTTTTTGTAAACAAAGAAAAATAAATAGTTAAAAGTAGGAATTTAATGTTACTCTGAATAATAAGTTCAAGCAATAACTATTTTTGTAAACAAGCATTTTTTTTATTTACAATTATTGAACTTTTTCAATGAGTCTGATAAGAACACTTCACAAATGACAGTGTTTATTCTAACTTTGAGATTTGAGCACATAAGGGAGATATAAAATTTTAAAAAATTTATTGCGCGGGGGGGGGGGGGTGCCTCTTTGCACTTCACAGAATAAATGTTTTCCCTGATTCCGTTTGTACTTTTTTGTTTATGGGAAAAAAAAAAAAAAATTATACATGCACACTTAAAGTTATTCCCAGAAATAAGTGCATGATATTTGAAGGCTCAGAATAAAGTAATACATAATAATTCCCTAAAACACCAATTTCTAGATTTATTCAAAAAATCTAACAATAATGAGTGATTTTGTTTCAACCAATGGCAAGAATGTGGTTTGTAATGTATAATAAAGATGGCGATAGGAAATAAGTCTATCAAAAAACTGTTGGGAAAGCCACCTTCTCATGAAACATTGAATGATATATAAAAAAAAGTGGCCCAAATGTTTAAAAAAAAAACTTGTAATTTTTTAAACATTTTTTACAATTTGCTTCAGTTAAAAAAGCAGATGATTATTTTTCTGAATATTTCAACTTTGATCATTAAGATTATGTCTCTGATTGTAAATGAAAGGAAAAGCTTTAGTAAAGAATATTTTTGTCAGTCTTTCATTGCAAATATACAAAAATAGCTCAGAAAAATCATTTTGATTTGAAAATTTCATTGATATATTACAAATAAACATATTTACCTATAATTCCCTTTGCTTATTAATAATTAATATTTCATTTTCTTAATTCTTTAAAATGCCCCAATGGATACATATATCCAACAACCTCATCATTATAAAGTTTTAATTTAGAATATTTTTTAAATTATTTTGTAGGAAAATACCCTATTTTAGTATATTTTTCAATATTAAGTAATTTTCAGTAACTAATAAAATTCTGAAAATTAAAAAGTTTATTTTCAAAATAGAAAATCCTTAATGTAAAACTAATAAAAAATGTTATTTTGAATACAGATAGATAGATAATATAGCAATTCTGTTAATGTTTTTTTTTATTAGGATACTGAGAATTCTTTCAAAAGTGTTTAGTTTCTATACTTTTATTCAGTATTCTTATTTTTAGCAAATAAAAGTCCCAGAAGTTAAATATCAAAATATAATTTCATATTCCTGTAAAATGAATAAAGAGAATTTTTATTCATAAAATGTAGCAACTTGTCTGGAAAATATTTCATATAATGCATGAAAATATATTTTGTATTTTTGAATAAAAACATCAATAAATATGAAAATTGAAATAAAATATTTTTATGTATTTGAAAATGGAAAAAAAAAAAAAAAAAATACAAATACAAGACAATGTTAAGAAATATAAGGATAATAAACTGTTTTAAAAATATGCTATATTGGCAATGTAAATAATGGATAATTTTGAAAAAGACTTTACAAATCTTTCAAGGGAAATATTTGACAGGTGTAAACTTTTGTAAATAGTGATTCAAAGTCGACATAAAATACATGCGAATATATTTGTAACCAAGAACATATATGGAACTCATAAATAATAAACTTTATGTGGCTTTTATCATAAAAGAATATCTTTGTCAGTTTTTATGATCTGATTTTCACTAATTTTTTTAATATTTGGTTCACAGAGATTTTTTGTCGATAGTGCCATAGCTCTTTTATCTTGCATTTTTACACTGGTTTGTGGTTCCCAAAGATCTTTGGCTGAGCAGGCATCCTTACAATTGTGTACAGTTTTATTTTCACTTGTTGCACATGCATTAAATTTATGGAAGATATTTTTAAATAAGATAGACCCTTCTGAAGTTGGAATTTCTAAATTAGTGTTCAAGACATTAAGTCTTTCAAAAGAAAGTGATTCTTGATAATTTCCGACTTCTGCATTTAAATTTGGTTCATTAGTTATTCGTTTATGTAAAATTGGCTTTTCTGTACCATAAGTATCTGCATTTCTAATATGTTCATTTTTATCTGCTTGATATGTTACTTTTATGTTATTATTCAACTTTTCACCATTTTCCCAGCTTTTATTGGAATAAAATACTCCTTCAATATTTATATTAGAAGTTTCTTCTTCAGGTTTTTGTTTCATTTTTTCTGCCTTATTTGTTCTACTTGTTATATGTTTTATATATCTCTGTAATGTCATTTCTGATGGAAGTTGCAAAATATTTCTTTCTACTAGAGCTTTATATCCCAAACGGCATTCTGCATGTAACATTGCACTTTCATGAAGAATGCTGTCAGGCCAATGTGGCTTTGCTTTATCAAAATTTTTTATTTGATTCAATAAAAAAGATGTTCTGGTATCTCCATCTCCATTTTCCTGAAGTTCAATAATTTTTTTTATGTTTTGGAACACAATGTTTTTTTCATAGTAATCCAATTTTTTACTTAAAGTTGAAACAGATTCCTCCAACAGTTTCAATTGTCTTGTTTTAGCTTTTAATGTATTTTTTAAGTGCGTAATTTTTAAACCATAACTAACAGCATTTGAATAGTAATATTTATTACTGCTTGTTAAAATATCCGTTTCAAATTTCCCAGATACCGGTTTTATTAGATTTGAATTTAATAACTTAAGTTGTTTACGAATAGGAATATCGACTGTTGGTACTGCATTTCTCCTTAATATTTTGCGCATTTTATTCATTCGAAAATCAGAAGAAATAAAATGTCTTGAACAGACGAGGGCTGAACGTAAATTCAAAGAAAAATCGTCACCAAAAATAGCTGTTTCCCATATCTTTCTTACTGTTGGATTTGTGGGAAACGCATGGAAAGAAAACTCCTTATCGCACCTTTTATTCGATAAGCATTTTGGCACACAACAACTCATTTTCCACTCGATTAATACACCATTTCCTTATGTATGATATACATAAATTTATTCTACATTATTAAAGTATTATACTACAATACTTTGTATGTAAGCATGTTATATGTTAAAGCAAAACGTATATAATTCTTCCTCATTAACGATCTTGTCAAAATTGCAATAAACAATGGAATTTCTATAAAATGAAATAATGTTTACAATTTTTGCAGCAAAAATGAAGCGATCTGATATCCATGCTTTTGATTGGTTGGAGAACCCGTTACCAACAGTACTATTGGCGAGATAGGGTTGTTGTACTTTTAACAATGTTTCTGAAAAGATTTCAGCCAATCATTTGGCACACAAATGATTGTCTTTTCATCATAAATTTGGAAGCTGTTATTACA
Source organism: Argiope aurantia (assembly GCA_026543865.1). Classification (NCBI taxonomy): domain Eukaryota; kingdom Metazoa; phylum Arthropoda; class Arachnida; order Araneae; family Araneidae; genus Argiope; species Argiope aurantia. The sequence continues at coordinate 393,926 of JAPMOR010087345.1, forward strand.
ACTTGAGATGTTCTAGCAGAATGATACAATAGGAAATTTCATAGTGAAAATAGTGTTTTTTCCTACTAAATTTCCTTTCCATTTTAAATTTCATTTCTTCTTTAATCGAAATCAGAATTGCAAAATCTACCATTACTAGAATTAGTAGCCAAATCTAATAAACCCAATCTTTGTATCATGGAATGACGTTTAACATTTGACCAATGAACGAGGAATTATTCCATGCAGAGGAACAGTGTTAGATCTTTTTTTAATGGCAAGTCGCATGTGTGCCGTTTTGTTTACCACACTCGATGTATGTTTGAAAATAGCATTACATGTTATTTTTTGTTAATATACGTTGAGATAAAACAGCCAGAGAGGAAGTATACGACTCCAGTAAACTCATCATACAGTTGATTTCTGAATTATTTCAGTTTTTAGGTATGTACTTAAAAAAATAGTTTACTAATTGGATTGAAGTATTAAGGTTATAGTTATTTATCAAAAGTTGCTTTGACGATCGTAATTTATGTAAAATTGTAGTTTCTTGTCTCATCATTAATTCGATGGAAGGATTCTTAGGTTATCAGAATTAATTATCGTAAGTTATCTCTGGAATTCATCTTCCTAGAATTCCGCTGATGAATTTTTGCATAAGTAAATGTCATCCTTTTCAATGGATGGAAATTTTTTCCTTATTTCCCATCCTTATGGAAAATTTAAAGTACCCATGTAGCAACTTTCTCTTTTTTCAGTCGTATAATTTACATTTATGATAAATATTTCATTTACAGAATGCACATGTACATTGTGTGAGACATGAAAATTTAAAATTCTGTTAAAATTCACAAATTATAAATCCGATTTTCGATTCTTTATACCTACCAAGATCTTTTATTTTGTTAAGATTTTGAGTATCCGAGCTTAAAAGAGTTCAATTGCTGCAAAATAATCAATTATTCACATTTAATTCTGTAAACTTGAATAATTATCTTGGACACTTTTTATTTTATATTGTAAAGAGTGTGTTTTATTTCATTTTTCTTATATTTATCACATGTTAAAATAATAACTGTATTTCATTCATTTGCTTGAATTAATGATTTTTTTCTTTTATGTTGTGTATGTATTTTATCATAAGTTATTCAATTGCATATATTAAATCGAACTAAATAATTTAATATTTTGAATTGCCTCATTTGCATTCTGTTAATCTTCTTAATAATTTATCTTGTTATGTTGTGGATTTTTTAAAAATGTTTTTGTAGATTTAAGTATTAATAGCAAATGAATAAAATGTCATTTGTATCATTTATTTTTTGTATGTAAGTGATTGTGTTATCCTTTAAAATATTTACTTATTATTTTATGTTTTTGAAGACTATTAAGTTAAACATATCTGATTTTACTTTTTCCTAGAGTCTTATTTTCCATTTTATTAATAAGAAGGTTCACTTGTTGCATGTTATTTTCAAAGGCAAGTCGAATTCAGAATACAAAAAGATATTTTATAATATAATAATATGAATAATTAAATAGTTCTATATGTGAATTTATTTTTTAAGACAATAGGTATAATTAGACAAAATTTTGTTTAAAATAAATTAACATTTGCTTTCTGTAATGAAATTCGGTTTTTAAGTTGAAAGCTATTTTTTTTTTAATAATTTTTTTTTTTTTTTTTTTTGCAATTCTTTATTTTTGCAACTTTTTTTATTTTGATATATTTTGCTTCGTATTATGTACTATCTGTTTTCAGAAATGAAAATCCTTCACATGATTTTGCTCATATGTCAGTGCATTTTTATTTTACTAAAATGGGGATAAAATGCCAGAGCAAAAAGGAAATTTTTTTTATTTAACTTTTTGCTAAGAAACATAGGAAATGATACAGTTTTCATTACTTATGTAGTAAAGTGTCCCCTGGATTCAATCACTGTAGAAGCAATTTTTATTACCCTAGTGATTGCCTTTATTATAATAAATGGTGTAATCCTAAAGATAACAAATAAACCTGGTAACTGCTATAATACGTAGTATTTAGTTTTGTATTAAAACAAAGTCATATAATTCAAAAACAAATAAACACTTTACACACTTTTTTAACAACTTTAAAAAAGAACAGAAAAAAAAAAGCATTGACAAAGAACCCAAGAAAAATGCATTCATATTAAACTGTATATCACCCCTCTGTATAATAAAATCATCCAAAAGTGATAGGCTTAGGATTCTGGCATAATAATTTGTAAATGGTACAACTGATTGTTACATTTTGCAAATTATCCACTTTAATTAACTAATTATAGTGTTTTTATGTTTTAATTTACATATTCAAGAAAATCTAAAATCTATTTCAATACAGACATATAGGTTGAAACTTAATGTAAAAACCTAAATTTTACACTCGTATTTTATAGGAGGATTTTTTCCCCATGGAACTAAGGGTGTTTTTTGTTTTCTGTTTCATGCTGTCCAAAATAATTTTATTTAGCACTTTATGATACTTTTTTTTTTTCAGAGTACACATACACTCTCGATAACAATGGCTGATGCTGACTTTGAAGAACAGCTAAAACTTGAAGAGTTAGAAAGAAAAAAGAAGGAACTTAGTGAAGAAGGGATTTCAGATCCTTATACTTATGTAGATCCTAAAGATGGAACAGTATATGAATGGGATGTCGAGAAACAAGCTTATTTCCCTAAAGTAAATTATCTCCTATTTTAAGTGAATGATTTTTTTTTTCATAAACTGTAGAAATTAGTAAATATATTTATTTTCTAGGAATCTTTAAAAAAATTAATGTTTAATTTTATTTCAATACTGTATTTCATTTCGTTAAGTTCAGTCTATAGTTGTTCATAAGTTTGTTTACATTATTCTTACATATTTATTCTTTTTTTGTTTTGTTTGTTTGTTTATATTATTTTAGGTAGCATATTGTTACATTGGACAAATAGTTCTGTTATTCATATTGAATTTCAGAATTAATATTTTTTAATGTATGTAATGTTTCTTAACATTTTTAATTAATCTTCTTTTATTGATCATGCTTTTTTAACAACTATTACTTTAGCTAATAACTTGTTCAAACTGATATTTATGTTTTGAAAAATGCCTATATGTAAATCACATGCATGCCTATATTTTAACATTATGCCATTTACAAACAACAATAAAAATAAAAAAATATTTTGAATATCTTCATTTATATCTTCTTTATAATTATGTTTAAAACTTTTGCATTTTATTTCATTTTTCTTGTAAATCTCAAATCCATTAAGCTATATAACTTTATGCATAAGAAATTTATAAATTCGACATACTTGAAAATAAACATATGCATGAAATTTTAAAAAATGAATGATCATTTTTATTCTCTTCAAGTAATAGTGTTAAATAGCTATGGTTTTATTATGTATTCTATTTTTTTTATATGTTGCAAGGGAAATCTTTTGTAATAATTTAATTTTTATTTGACAATCAACATTTTTATAATATTTAGAAAGAAATATTTTAGCATATAAGGAACATAACCTATTTAGAGAAAAGATGTAATGACTGGAAACCAATTTTTTGGTTTCATTATTATTTTTTATACATTCATATTATTTCTGTCAGTATATTATATTAGTCTTGTTTTTTTTGAGAGATTAGAAACTTTTTTTTTAGAGAGGAATCCAACACAATTAAATAGCTTATAATTCCACTTAAATATTTTTCTGACTGTTCGATCCTTTTGTAATTTGTCTAATGAGAAATAAAAATAATTTTCGTTAAAGCTTGCATTTAAATGTTTTTACTGTCTTTTAATTTTTTTCAAAAATATGTGCTTTTTAATTTTCTGCTTATGAAAAGTATATAGATTCATTATTTACTTCAACATTTTCTTATAGATAGATGATGACTTCATTGCAAAATATCAATCAAATTACAATTATCAAGGTCCTTCAGAAGAAACAGCTAATGCTGACAATACTGCATCTGCATCAGAACAACATGGAGAAAAACGTAAAGCCAGCGAACCAAGTATGTTTTTTTAAAATTATATGTTAACATTTAAATATATAAATTGCACTCATATGCATTTATTCAACCGCCTCATTCCTAACATTATTTAAGTTCTGGTACCTCAGAGTGCTGGAACACTTGAATTTATCTGTCAGAGCTAAGAAACATTCCCTACCCATCTTAGAAACTGCTATGATAGTCTGTTTTTTAGTAGCTGATATACAGAAGAGAACTCCACTTAGCAGATGTTTTTTAAGCAAATATATGCTTTGACATCTTTCAAGTTTGCAGAAAACCTCTTTATCTCTTTAAACTCACTGGGTGAGTGTATCTAATGAACAAAGCATGGACCGTGGGTACACGATCACACTTAATGGAAAGGATAAGAATTTTGAGTGATAGTTTCATTGAACAAACATTTGGGACCTTTCAGTATTGGCATAGTTAAACTGAAATTTTTAATCATTTTTGTGCTTACATATTAATATTGTATTTTGTAATTTTAGCCAACATGTAGAGCGTTTGATGTCATATAATAAATCATAAAATCAATTTGGTTATGTTATTGTTAATGTCTGAACTTATTATTGCTTATTTTTATGCTGTTTGTTTGTTAGTTCCTTTTCTCGAGCATTATTTCTTTACCTGCAATATACAAAAATTATTAAGTATGGAGGTTATTTATTATCTATGTTCAATTAGCATGAAGTGAATGAAAATACATTGGATTATTATCCATTTATTGTATCCAAGAATTAATTATTTTAAAAAAATATTCTTCTAAGCAAAAATGATCATTAAAATGTTGGCAAAAATCAGAAAAGACAAAATTTATTTTGATGATGATTATAGTTGCCTAAAAATTAAATTTTTGCTAAAATTCTGAAAACTAAGTCTTTAGTTTAGATTGCTAATAGAGTTGCAAAATTTATTATTGAGGACTCTTTATGTAATCTTTATTCACAGGTTGGTTTGAAGTAGATGATGCACACAATACAAATGTCTATGTAACTGGATTACCTCAGGACATAACAGAACAAGAGTTTGCAGATCTGATGGGTAAATGTGGGCTAGTCATGAAAGACCCAGCCTCTATGAAATACAGAGTGAAACTATACCGAGAAAATGGACAGCTGAAAGGTGATGGATTGTGTTGTTATATAAAGGTTAGTTTTTCTCAATATTTGCCTATAATTTAGTATAAGTTTTTTTAAAGTATTTTAATTATTTTGTGTAATTTTTTTCTTCCAAAATAATAGAATAAGTAAATTAGTTTTAGAAACTTTTTGATTTTTATTTTCATTGAATATAAAAATAATTATTTTTAATTACATTTTTCTATAGTTAAGTCTTTGTCTTATGAATTCTTTATAACTCTTGGGACTTGATGTAATGGTGTATTGTATCAAATATCTCTATTTTTTTTAATAATGCTGAAATGATCTGTGATTATTTTTTATAGGATGGCGTGTTGGTTAAATCTTTTACACTGCAAGATATGTTAGAAGTAAAAACAAATCTTGTTTCAGTATAATTGCTTTGTAATCTATAAATTTTTTACTGCTTATTGAAATATTTCATTTAATTCAAATCATAATCTGTGGCTTTTAAGTATTAGTAAAACTCATAGAAAATGTTTTATACTTCTTACTATATGCCACCAAATCTTTACAATATGAATAACTTACTTGTTAAAACAAAGTTTTGACTCCAAAAACAAAACGAAAAACAATAATAAAAATAAATGTTAAATTTTTCTGATTCAATGTAAACATCTTTATTAAATCAGTTTTTACCAAAATATTGCTGTGTTAGTATCATTTAATGACTTTTTTTAATTTAAAGTATGCTGTTTTTAACAAGATACTTACTTTGTTCAAATAATATGAAATGTTTTTAAAGAGATTTTTATTTTTATTAGATACAGTTCAAGCTTTATTTTAACTTTTGTTAAACTTACTCATGCAATATAACATTCATTTTTATATGAATGATTTCTATTGAGATACATTTTTACTCTTAAAAAGATTTCATATTCCATGCAATTTGGGAAATTACTAGTTTCTTAAGTGATATTTTTTAAATAATTTTTTTTATTATATTACAAGCTGTTAATCAATTTTCCTAATTTTGATACTGGATCTATATTGTTAACAAAAATTTTTATCACACAGTGAGTTCTGGAATTTTTCTAATTTTCAATCCATATTGGAGCAAAAACACATTGTGGGTAAAATTATGTTAATGAAAATTTTCCTTGATTCTTTGCTTTTTACTCATCAAATATATTTGAATACCTTTAACTCATCAAGAAAATAAAATTAGTCCTTAATCAGACTTTTTTCTGTTATATATTTTCAATTAACAGGAAAGGTAATATTATTGACAAACTTCATAAATGTTATAATTCTGAGTTATGAAGTCATGCATTTTATAATTTTATGTTATACTCGTAATATAATTTTATAAATTACTTATAGTTCTAGATAAAGTTTACTTGCTTAATTTTTGTAAGGAACTAACCAACCAATATCTTTTAAGAAAACTTTTCTTTTTCTTCATTTCTTCTCCATTCAGATGTATTACTTTTACTCATTTTATTACATATGTATTGGACTCTCACATTTTAAAACTAGTAATATACTTCAGTATGAAAAACAACAGCATAGTTTATATTTTATATCCTTTAAGAAATTTTTCTTTTTTATTTTCTATTCTATAGTTCTCTATTCAGAAATTCAGTAAATTCTTTAAAATGGGGAAAGAGGTATTCAAAATTTTGTATATGCAAGAGTTTTTTTGTTAGTCTTCACTTATGAAAATTATTCTGATATTTTTTCAAAATATTAAGCATGTCATGTTAAAATGTTCATCGTAAATAAGTAAAATGTTCAAATTAATTATTTTTATACATTTTTAAAGCTTATTTTATTTGGAAATATAGCTGAAATACTATTTTAATAATTTGGTAGTTGTTAACAGGCTGTCTGAAGTCATCACAAACAGGAACAAGATCACAATCAGGAATAAGATATTTGATAATCATTGTATGTTGATGACAAATGAGAAAATAATTCATTATGTTGTATTGTGTATATAAAACATACTTTTTTTCTGACTTTGTAATTAAATTTTAGGAATAGTTTTGTACCTGTGCAAAAAAAACTTGTCTCCATTTTATTTGCATTGAGTTAAAAATGTTTTTATTTTTACCAATTTATTGTAATGAGCTATTGAAAAAAATCTGAAATTGTTTAAAAAAAGAATCAAACTATTTAAATGATGATATTATCTTTTTCTTCCTTTGTTGTTCTTACTATTTTGATATAGTTGGTGACAAAACATAAAAATCAATAGATTTTATTATTGTCTTATTTTCTTATTAGAGAATTTAAGTAAATTTTTACAGTTAATGGCATTATCTTTATAAGATGATTGTGCTATTTTAAAAGATTCTTAAAAAATAATTAATTTGTTTTATTTGGGAAAATCAGGTCTCTATAACCTACATATAATAAGCCCATTTATTTTTTCCTTCTTATTCTGCTAATTCCATTTTGTTTTGTTTTCAGTTGCATTATTGTTAATAGAAAATACTTGTTTCATTTTCTATATTTATATTTTATATATGTAAGCATTCTTTTCTATTTTCTCTCTTGCTGTGGTCAGAATTGCTTTGGTACATCAAATCTATGACAAGCTTATTTTTAATTAAAATGGTCATTGACTCTCTTTATATTATAATAATCTTCTACAATGATTCATGCTCTCTGCATTATCAGTTATTCACAAGCTGCTATGACAGAAAATACCTCAAAACTCAAAATTAGTGATTGAAGAGATATCAACTGTTACTATTATTATTATTATACTGACAAATAAGTATTTAATTTTAATGGAATTTATCTCCGAAATAAAAAAATTACTGATAATCGCAATCAGAAAATTATACAATAATGCACTTTATCAGCTGATAATAGAAGATGATAATTTTCGCTATTTCTTATCCATGCTTATAATGCATTATGTTTTTGAATTTCCAATAAAAATGAGTATTTTAAAATTGACATACATTCCAAATGATCCACGATAAAGCTACACATTACAATAGAAATTATTATTATATTACACACATTATTATTATATTATTTTTTGTAATAAAATAACTTTAATGAAAGCAAGAAATTTAAAGAGATGTTAGTAAAGAATAACACACCAAATAAAAATTTCTAAAGCTTGTTACTAGATTATGCCTTATATTTTCATTCTCTCTCTCTCCTTTTTTTTTTTTTTTCTTTTTTCTTTTTTTTCCTCCCTTTGACTTAGTCTTAAAACAGATTACTAGTATTACTTTAAAATATTTCCAATTATTTATTTTATTTATTACATTCATTACTTATTACATCTTTAGTGCAGGCTGAGAAAAATTGTGGCATTTTAAAATATTTGTAACTCAATTCTGTTTTTTTTTTTTTTGTTTTAAATTGATTTGTATAATTGTGTCTTCCTTACATAAGAAGTTGCCTTTGGAATAGCTAATAATGTTTAAAGATCTATTTAGAAACTGAGATTAATTATTTAAATGATTTTCTTTAGAATGGCTAATAATATTTAAAGGTTTATTTGGAAATTATCAAAACTGATTATCTTGATTCTGAACCCTAAATTATCACTGAAAAATATCTATTTGAAATTTATTCTCCTTTTATAGATAGAATAAAACAGGTTTTGTAATCTGAATAAATTGATAAATTACTTAATTTTTCATGAAATATTTTTATATGAATTTTTTTTATAGATTTAGATTGTTTATAGAAAGGCATAAAAATGCTTTTTTTTCTCTTTCTAATAGACAATTATTTGCCAACCATTAAAGATAATATTTTTTCTTCCTAGATTGAGTCTGTCTCATTAGCTCTAGATATTTTGGATGGTTATGTATATAAAGGAAAGACTCTTCATGTAGAAAGGGCTAAATTCCAATTGAAAGGCCAATATGATCCAAGTAAAAAGCCCAAAAAATTGAAGCCAAAAGAAAAAGAAAAGATGAAAAAGAAAAGAGAAAAGTAAGTTCTACTTCATTGTAATTATGTATATTTGCATCACTTTGACATTTCATCAAACATCCAGTTATTCTAAATATGGAACATTTTAATGCTTAGAGAAGATTTTCTTCTTTTGTATATATTTTTAAGTCACAGGATTCTTACAATTAACAATATTTTTGCAGATTGCATAAATAACAAGATTTTAATATTAATGAGCTAAGAAATATTAGAATCTAAGAATGGAATGTTGAGATTATAATAACTTTTGTAAAAATTGACAAATAAACATAAATGTATTTAGATGTATAAAAATTCTGTTCAATCCCATAAGGAATAATAATTTATGAATAAATAAAACATTAAATCATTCAAATAGCATTATTTTTATTTCTTTAGGATTTTATGAAATTTGCTAATTAATTTTTTTTTGTGTGTTGCTATACAAGTCATTATTTATTGTGTAAAGTTAATGTTATAATGAATAATTCCATATAAATATTTGTTTGTGAATGTTAAATATGGCTTTGAGAAAAAGCAAAAACACTAGCCATTCAGTATTTGTGTTCATAAAATATTTATGCTACTGCTGTGTAAAAAATTATATTTTATAAGATGAGAAAATTGTAAATTAATGAAAAGTAATTTTTGTTTTTTAAATTCAACAGCTACTTTCCCTCCCATATACTTTATTTTTTAGAATGCTCATGTTTTTAATTGTTTATATCTTTTCTAATGTATCATTGAAATTAATATGCATTCATCTTTTCGCTTTCATTTATTCCTACTTATAATATGTATTAACTTATATATATCTATATATAATGTAAACATATAATTTTTTAAAAGCAGAAGGCAGTTTCGAAGACAGTGAAGACTGCATTTTTAAATTCGCTTTAATCCATTCTTGGAGGGCATAATTTATTTACAATAGGCACGGACGAAACACTTCCGTTCTCAGCAACAGATTGGGCAAGAGAAGACAGAAATAAATTATCAATGATCTTTCTTATATAACATGAGATATCGATAAGAAAAATATTTTTCCTCAGTGCTAATATACTATTAAGATTCTGATAGGGATTTCCAACACATTTCAATCACAGGCAAGGGAAACACAGGGATCTATTAAAAAAGAATTTGTTTAGAGCAGCAATTTTTATCCTTTTACTCGGAGCATGGGAATCGTTGACTAAAGCATTTTACAAAACTTCTCTTGAATTAATTAAATAGAAAAAGTGGAATGCAATCAGGAAATTAGAGAATCTTTTAGAATAAAGTTACTATGGGCTAAATTAAGATAAATCTTTGGGAATTAACTTGGATTTAAATTAGAGTTTAAAATATCATTATACACACACACACATATATATATATAAATTGTAGTTTTATTAATTTTAAGGAGGAGAATTTAGAAAATTATATAATTATTTCATAACATGATCTCTTCTCTTGGGGGGGGGGAGAAATTCAAAAGCAGTGATAATAATTAACAACTTTTTAGTCATTCTTTATTATCAAAAGTCTCATTGCTTATTTTGATATTTTTATGTTAATCTCAAGAGCACTAAGTCACAAAGTTTTTATTAAAAAAAAATGTAAAGTTTCATTTTCAAATTATGTTAAGTTATTATTGTATACATTATAAACAATCTTGCAATGAAAAGCAATATTCATTTCATGTAGAGATATTAAGATCTTTTTAATTTTGTAAAATTTTAAAATTGACTTCTACATTGAGTATAGAAATATTTTTTTATCATATAACTTAATAGGAAGTCACAAAAATTTTCATTCATATTATTGAAGTATAATCAAAATTTCTTATATGGAAAGGAGTGAGGGCGGGGTGTTTAAAAAATGTATGTTTATTTTTAAAAAAATGGATATTTGTTTAACCAAACTATGAAAACAGTAATGATAAAAAGGTTACTTTATATTTGTTTTTATTCAATTTTCATGAAATTGAATAAAGATCGAAAAAATAAAATTTATACAATTCTTATGAAAAACTGCATAATTTTCATTTGCTAGCTCTTTTTGTCTTTCAGTTATCAGAAAATATCACTATGTCCTTTATTGTTTATATAATTTTTTCATATCTTTTTCTTTTCATTATAGATTGTTTGAATGGGGATTTGAAAAGCTCCGTGGTGAACGATCTAAGAATGAAAAAACTGTCATTATTAAAAACATGTTTGATCCAAAGGAATTTGATGTAAGTTTTTATTAAAATGTTTTCTAGAAAAAATTTGAAAATCCTTTTACATATTTAATATTTAAATGTTCATAACCTTTTGTGCTGTTGATTTTGTAGAAAATTTATTGCGATTATTTTCTTCCTCTTTTTTAACAAGAAACAAGAATTTATGTTGTTCTACTTTTTTCAGCTCACTCCTGTTTTCCTTTTGTATGTATCCCCAAATGTTTAATATATATCTAGGTAGTGATTCCAACAATTTAAAAATATTTAACTTTTTCTTATTATTTTTTCAATAAATATAAATTACATTTCATCAATTTTTTTTAATCTAATAAAATTGATGTTTAATGAAAAAGCATTTAATGATTTTTCTTTGATTAAAAATATGTTACATAAAGCAATCTTTTTTGTTTTAGGAAATCCCTTCTTTTTATATTTAAAAAAATATATTACAAATCTATAGTTGAATAGATCGAATTTGTCCATTTCTTTTTCAGGAAATAAATTAATAGTTTTGACATAGAAAATATTTTTTCCTTCACCTTTCTTTTTAATTACTTTTAGAGAAAGACTTTTTGCTAAGATATAAAGAATGTTTAAAATATTATTTATCTGCAATCTGCACCCTGCAAACATCTCCACTGGCCTGACTAATGGGAAATTGAATTGTTGACCAGTCACTGTTTTTTTAATAACCCTCCCACTATTAAGCAACTATTCTTATTATTTTATTTAACTGTATTTTTTTTTCTAAATTTAAATATCTCCAATTACTTTCACCCATTCTGCACTACATTATTAGGTTAAATCAAGTTTGTTATGCCACCTTCAAACAGCTCATTTAAGGATTGGAGATTATAGGCTGATTGCCCAGGCTCTCCATATAAACATTAATATTCTAGGGCAATTTCCTTTTTCCATTTAAACCCCATTTCATTTAAATGGAATAGATAGACAAAAAAAAAAAAATAATAATGTCAGGAAACAAATGTTAATAATTCTTTTATGATGATTAAAATTTTATTTCATTTGAATAAAAAATTTTAGTTATAAATAATTTTAAAATTGATCCATTTTAAGCAATTTTTAATATATATATATATATATAATTTCATTGCATTTGTTTGAGAGGTAGATGAAAAGCATGAAATAAAACATATTTTACATATTTGTAATGAAATGCATTATATTTTGCAGGAGGATGCTACTTTGCTTTTAGATTATCAGAATGATATTAGAGAAGAATGCTCAAAATGTGGAGAAGTTAAAAAAGTTGTAATATATGATGTAAGTAATTCCTTGCACTTTTTCTTAAAAAATTTGTTTTTAATTTGTAAACAGCCAATGTCATCCAAAAATAATACAATACTAGACCATATTTATTCTTCAATATTTTTAAACACTATATTTTGCATTTTGTTTATTTAAATTGATTTTTAAGAAAAATCTGTGAGCAAATAAATATTTAAGCATAATGAAACTTGTCTGTAAATTCTCTCAAGTTCTAAGGAATAAATTTAGCATAACATTTTTCGAGTTATTTCCTGAAATATTTACTTATGTAGTAAATCTTTGCTATATATATATATATATATATATATATATATATATATATATATATAT
>JAPMOR010087345.1:406797-448118 GCA_026543865.1 Argiope aurantia
ATATATATATATATATATATATATATATATATATATATATATATATACTGTACATGGGACTATTTTCTTTCATCATAATTAAATGAGAAATGCAAATTAAATTACTAGAATCTTCCTATATTTCTTGTGTAAAATGCAAGTTGTGACAGGAAAAGAGCAGCTTTCTGCTCTTTGTACATTATTTCATTAGTGTGTAATGTACCTCAATTGTTGTTGCTGTTCTTGATTTTAATGGCACAGTACGTACAATATTTACAAATTCACGTTCTACATGTTTTGAGATAAATGGAGCAATTAATACTCATTAAGAAGTGAGAAAATACGTATTATAACAGTGAGTTTTGGTATAAAACTGTTTTCTGGTATTAGTGAGCAAAGAAATGAATTCATAGAACTCCAGCATATCCGTCTTTTTTTTTTATCCAGCCAGCTTTTCTGCTGCATTAGGCTGGATACTTGGGAGTATACTGTATATGCAAATAAACATGTAGTGCAGATTTCTATGAACTTAATTAACACATATCAAATTTTCTTATTATTTATGACATAATTAAATTTTATGTTTCCGTTATTTTGAAAAATATTTCTTACATTCCCATTTTTGATGGCAGTCATAAAGTCAGAAAAACTGATTTTTGCTTGTAAGACTACAGACATTTTTTTTATTCTGTAATTAGAAAAAATAAATAAATTAAGATGGCTTTAAAGAATACAATTCCCAATAAATATCCATAATTTTATTCCACAAGCACACTGATTTTTGTTACAGTTATTTCAAACATATAGTAGTTTTAAATCTGTTGCTTGTAGTAAACTGTCCACTTTGATTTTATCTTCTGGAGTTGTAATAAAATGCTTCTCCATGTTGATTCATTGGAAGAAGGTTTGTGATACTTTAATTATTTAACATCAGTTTCATTAGTTTTTAATTACTTTATTTAATGGTGAAAAAAATCTTTTCAATTTATGTAGCTAAATGTCAATCTAAGTAATAAATCTTAATATAACTAACAGTAAAATTCTGTGTTTAAAAAGGTAAATACTATTTCCAATAATTGAAATTTCCTTCATTAAGACATATTCATTTCTTGACTAATTTCTACATATAAAATAAATTGCAAAATAAATACCAACAAAAAGTAGAATGATTTTTTCTTCTTTTTTTGCATAAATTTTGTCCATTTAGTGTAATGTGCATTGATCTAAAACCATTAACTAATTTTATGTATTCTTTTACTGTTTATAGTAATATTATAATCAACATTAATATTAAGGAAATTTGTAAAACAAAAAAAATCTTTAAAACTTATTTACTAAATAATTTACATATGCTTTCTTAGATTAAATAAGTAACTGAAATGACGAAATATATCAAATTTTTATTTATAATAACTGTTTTACTTAATCATGATTTTACTCATTATGATCTTAGAATGTATTATTTAAAAATAATTGTAAATAAGTTTAGTAGTAAATGTATTTGAGAGTATCGTAGAACACAAGAATTCAAATTAAATAAATATTGAACTACTCTAAATAATAAGCTCACTCAGCTTCCACTGAAAATAAATTTGCCATTAGTAAATTCAGAAACATTTACAAAACTTTTAGTTTAATTTTTATTATTTCATATTTAAAAAAAATAACAAAAGTTGTCTAAAATTTTTTGTTAAAGTAATATTGATAATGGCAACAACCATTTGAGTAATTTAAGCTGTCTTATTTTGATAAAAATAAATTTTGTACTTCATTTTTCATTTGTGTTAGATTATTTATGAATAATTCATTCACCTAATTTAATTTAATAAGTTAAGGAAATTTTTACCTCTCTGTCATTGTTTCAAAATCATTTTTAAATCAACATTCTTATTTGGGAAACTGTAAAAGTTCAACAAGCATTACTAAAACAAATTAATTTTCAGGACAAAAAAAAAAATCATATGTTTGTCATTTGTTGTTATTTGAAAGGTTGGAAATGGGCAGTTCCAGCCATTACTATATTAAAAAAAAAAAATGTAAATGTAGAATGGTAACATTTCTATGAGGTAACTATGTATTTGTATATGCATGAAACTGTATGACAGTGTTTACAAATGATAATACTTTAAAAAATTTTCACCAAAGGTAAACCTTAATAATAAGTACAACAAAATTTCAAAATCTTTGAAAATATAATTTTTTAGAATTTTAAAATGAGTGAAAATTACTTTTTTGCTGTATTTTTGAAAGTTAGAAAGTAAAAAATCACTTAATTTTTAGTTAAAATTAAAAGAAAGAAACTTTGAAGTGTGCATTCTCATCTTCCAAAGTTTATATGTGCCAAGTTTGGGAGTCAAATGTTCTAATTTGCAGAGTATCAAATGCATTCATTTTTATTATTAATAGATAATCTTCATTTAATGCTATTTTCTATATGAATGTTCTTATTAAACTGATTTATTTTGATAACTGTGAATTACCTTTAAGGGGAGTCAGAACCCCCTATACCGACAATGTTAAATTAGCCTTTTTCGATGTACCTTTTTTCAAAATCTATCATAGATATATATTTGAAATTTTTTATACAAGTAAAGTACACCTTTCTTATTATTTTAAATGTGGCTTTTATTAAATTTTTGATTTTTTATAAAGTTATAAATTTTCTAAGTTGACATAGTAAAATTTTACCCTATTTTGACATTAAAAAATTTATAAAAATTAAAGTTTTGCGTTTTTTTAAAAAAGCTACATTTAAAATATACTAGCGCACACAATACACATTTCATGAAAACATTACATACATATATGCAGTAGTTTCTGAGAAAAGGTACATCAAACATAAAAAACTAAAGTTTTGAGAAAAATGCATTTTAATGTAAAATTACTTCCCCATTAAAATTCTCCAGCACCATACTCCACTTTATCCACATATTATTAATATCATCCTCTTCTCTCTTTCTTTTTAGTCTTTTATTTTTCCTAACCTCTTTTGTTTTCATTAAATTGCCATATTTTGCTTTGGACAGTCTCCTATCGTCAAAGCGTTTCATAGCCTCAACCGTATAATCAGCGGGCTCTATGTTCAGTTTTTTTTTAAATTTGGAGTTTCGTGCTGTTTCCAACATTGAATGAACATATGGCATCATATGTTCCCAGAGAAAGAACTTCTATATGGACAAAAGTTTTCTTGGGAATGCGTGACCATATTACATTATTCTGGCTCTCATTTGGATTTTGAGTTTTTCTATGAAGCTTCATGTTATCTTCATACACTTCTTTTGCTGCTTTCATCAAGAGAATATTATATTTAGCAAATTTAGTGGGGAGTTGGAGGCAAATTCATAACACCATAAAACATTCTAGCAGATTCTGCATCTTTTCCAATGCATCTCATGGCATACATTAACCTATTGTTTATATCAAAAGTGGGAAAATCACTTTCATCTTGCTTAGAACTGAAAAATGAGTACTCATAATTACAATGTGCACATTCTAAATGGAACTGCACAGCTGCTCCCCAATTATTTTCATTTAATTTTAAATGAAGGGCAGCATTTCCACATTCCAAGCATTTCACTGCTTCAAAAAACACCCCTGCTAAAATATTGATGTCAACAATAACACTTTTATATCCAGAAAAACTATTTGAATAACCAATTTTCTCATTCAAAAGTTTCTTTGCACTAGACGATATATTCACACTATCGCTAGAAAGGTTTACAGTGTTGAAAGAATTTTCTTCCACAACATTTTCAGTTGAAACATTTCTATTGTTGACATATCTTTCTTCAGATGTTTGCTGACTTGCTTTTTTATTAAAGCCTCCCTTCCGCTTTTTAAAAACATTTGAAGATGATCTAGGCATGATTAATAATCAAAATTATAAATATCAGGGACAAGAACCTTTTATGAACTCACAAGTAGTATAGAACACAACGGTACAAAGAATAAAATAAAACGTGCTTTTGCAAGTATAAACAACACTTTAAATCTGCCAGATTCAAAAATAGAAACTCTTCTTATCAGCTAGAGAAAATTATAGGGAGGCTTACCTTATAGTGCAAAGAAAATGTTTCATTTCCCGTCGCACATTGACCTGTGAAACAGAAGTAAACCAAGTTGTTTACATTTTTGTCTCTTTAAAAGGGGCGTGGCCCTGTTTCGTTTTCAACTTTAACTTAGATTTTTGACACTTCTAATTATCATAGAGATTAAAGTAATATATTTTTAGAAAGAAGAAAAACTAAAGATTTTAAAAATCCAAAAATCTCAAATCACGTTTTTTAGAAGATTTTGAGGTTCCGACACCAAATTTTCAAAAGCCTTTTCATGTCATCCTGTGTTTATTATTTTGATACCATGAAAGGAATTTTTGTCATGTTCTTTAATTTTAATTTAAACTCAATTTTTTTTTAACCCATAGCGTAATCCAGAAGGTGTTGTTTCTGTTACATTTACTGAACCTGAAATGGCTGATGAATGCATAAACCTTATGAATGGACGTTGGTTCGCTGGACGCCAACTCACAGCAGAAACGTGGGATGGTAAAACAAAGTATAAAGTCATCGAAACTGAAGAGGAACGTCAGAAACGACTACAAAAGTGGGAAAAATTCTTGGAAGAAAAAGACTCTGAAGGAAGAGACAAACCCAAAGCACAGACAGATTCTCAGAATGAACAGAAAGATCCTAAATTAAGTGTTCCAAGTAATGCTTATGAACTTGCTGGTGAAACAGACAGCTCTGGCGATTCAGATGGTGAAGACACTGCAAAAACACCGGCTCCGCAAGAAAGTTATCCAGTCATGCAGGCTAATGGTGGACTGTCTTTTGGTGCGCGTCCACCAGACCAGAACAAATCTTGAAATAGTTACTTTTAATGCTGTTAATTACTCATTATTGTGAATAAATCATCTTTATTTAGTTTCATTATTTTGAATTGAATTTCCATTTATGTGATAATTAAATCAAAGCTAGTTTCTTTTAATTATATTAAAAATATAGTAATATAATTTTATCCAATGGTGTGAATCTTTTCTGCCAACCATGATCTTTTTCCATATACTTTTCTTTTGTCATCTGTTAATTTGGAATGCTAATTTACTATTTATTGAGAACCACTTTTCAGATTATCTATATCTTGACTGGATTAGTTAATAAGTAGCATAATATTTTAATAAAATTTTAGTAAAAAAAAATTTATCATGAAAAAATTTAAGCTAGATTAGTTGTTCCAACTTAGGTCTGATATTTTGAGATAGTTATATAATAACAGGGCTGCCACACCACAGGGAATTTAAAAATCGATTTTTAAAAAAACAGGAATTTTAAGTTTAATTATTTTTTTCCATCTAAAATATGCTGATCTCTAAAGATTGAAAGAATAAAAGATCGTTGTCATCACTTCCAAAAATGAAACAGTGCCATTCACGATTATGTAATGTGGAAACTCGCATCTTTTCCACTTTCTCTCCCTTTTTTCTGTATAGATTAGTATAGTTTCAAATTGAGAGATTGTTCTTTTTCCATAATATTTCTGAATTGCAGCTAATGAATATGTGTGAGACTTCTGTAATTGTAAGAAAGATTAGAATATATTTCTCTGGCAGGGATAGCAACATCCATTCTGCGGATGCATTAAAACTTGTTACGTCCCTTTCCTCCTTTAATGTATTCAATGATATATCAGAATTATTTTCATATATGTTTACTGAAAGTGAAATAGCTAAAAAATATACATTAGGCTATATAAAACTGTTGTACCTTATTTGTTAAGGATTAACTCCATGGAACTGGTAGCTGAAAAATCTGCTGAAATTAATGCCCAAATGCATGACGTGGCAAAAATGAATAATTAAAAATACCAATTTTGCTTTAATATTTTTTTTGTTAAGTAATCATTAAATTATTTGTATCATGATAACAGAAATGTTTTGTGTTTTATTTCATCCGAGTTCTTAATTTTGATATGACCTGCAATTAAGGAGCATAAGAGGCAATATACCCCCCTTCTTGATATATAAGTTTTGTCTTACTAAATTCTAGATAATGAATAAAGAAAAGGTGTTTTTGATATGTAAATATCAAAATTCATTTAATATTCTATTTTAAATAATGTTCCGTTATTGCTTCCTTCCTTTGCTTTTTTCCACTCCTTAAAATTTTGATTTGAGTGGCAATAATGAATAAGCAATTAATAGCTTTGCTGAAATTATTTAATTTTTTCTCCACCTGAGCAGTGTTAAAGCTGGATTTATTAAGAGGAACTTTATGAAAGTACACCTTATTTTTACTTGAGTCGATTTGTGTTTTGAAATGATGAAAATATATACCAGTAATTTTAATTCTTTAAGTTGTTGATTTGAGCATAGAAAACATACCACTATATAATACAAATGAATTGTGTAACAGATAAAAGGGGATTGGGAGATGAAGAGTTTACAGTATTTACATAAAAAGTTATTAATTTATGAGGAAAAGTTTAAAGAGAATTAAACTATAAAATCAATATGCATAATCATCTACCGCCATCGATAATTCTGGATAACATTTAATATATCTTTGCTCTTTTTGTCTGCATCATTATTGGATGCAAGATGTCAAATTCTGTTTTGGTTTTCCAGCATCTGGGACGAATTTTTTTAATGTTTCAATTGACACACATTGGTGTGGGAATAAAATTATGTGATTGCAAGCTTCATGTTTACATTTTTTTAAAGTCTGGCTTTCAGAGTAAAAGTAAATGTGATAATCAAAATGTAAAAGGATTGATTGATAAAATTTTTAACTTAGATTTAGCATTTGTATAGACCTGTATAAAATTTCGAACTAAATTTATCAGATGGGCGACCACCTGTTGATCTATACTTTCTCGTGCATGTAAACATAATAATTCAAAAATTCAACAACAAATTAAAAAATTGGTATGTATTCTTTTTACTAAAATTGTAATTATGTGTCAAATTTTGATTTTAATCAGTCGATCGAAAAAAAAAGGGGAGCGTGAAAACTGCATATTCGATTTTCTTTAAACCTTAGCACAAAACTTTTATATGAGGACTCTGAAAATTAAAATCTGAGTACTTATGATGTTCATGCCCTTTCTAAAGTTACTTACTTTCATGTTAATTGTGAAGAGGGACAATGAATTTATTAGAAAGATATGCTTGGAGACTAATCCTGCTAGTTGAGCAAATAATATGGAAAGTGGGATTTTAAAAAAATTATCATCAATATACATATTTTATCGAGCACCACCTGTAGCATTGGCAGAACTAAAAATACTCCACCCTTTTGATAGGTATTTTTATTATAGGATGTGAAATTTCAGGTTTGGTTTGTGGCAATTCAAACGTTTTATTATTATTATTTTTTAAATTGACTCATTTATCGGTGTCTGACTAAACCTAAGCACAAATAAATAGCAAAGATTAATGTGCTGAGGACTGCAAATTTTATTGTATATATCCTCCCTTACCCAACTAAATTCAAGGTCATTGATAACATTTTCTTTGAGCATTTTTAAATTTTGCATTCTGTATTGCTTTTATTTTTCTTCCTTTAGTCGATCGTTTTTTTAAAATTAGATTTTGGTGATTAGTCTTGAATTAAGTATTCGTGAGCATTATGGATAGAGAAGATTCTATTGGAAGGATATAAAATTGCTAATGTTATTACAAATTTACATCTAAAATTTACTGCAAATTAATATAAGCACTACTTTGCCAATGTGCATGATATTTTCTACCATATCTTTTCTAGTTAAGACAGCGTTTCTCAACCCTTCAGTATTCGCGGCCTAGTTTTCAATCATAATTTTCATCTCGCCCCCCGCTTACAATAAAATGTATACAACAATAATGTATATTGAGTATTTTGCATTCTGTTTTTAAATTATTTTTACCTAACTGCCTAACTAAATAAAGAGTAAAAAGGGAGCCAACATTGGCGGGAAATCACATCTACTTAAGTACATCTAAGAATACTTAAATTTTAGGTTTACCAGTACTGAAGTAAATGGAGAAGGAAGACCCCCTGTGTTTCATTTGCTCAAAAATGTTGGCCGCAGGCATTATAAAACCTAATAAACTTAAATGACATTTGGAAACGTTTCATAGTGAGTACGTCAACAAACAAAGAGAATTCTTCCAATTAAAATTAAAATCATATAAAAAGCAAAAATCATTTATTAAAGAAACTTTGTGAATAAAAAAGCTTTAATTGCATCTTACAAAGTTTCATATAAAATAACCAGATGTAAAAAACCTCACACCATTGGTGAAGAGCTTATTTTGCCAGCAGCTATTGAGATTGTAGAAACTATGTTTGGAGATAATTTTTCAAAACATTTGTAGTTCGTAACCTGTTTCAAATGATGCTCGTCGAATTGGTGATATAGCTGAAGATGTACAGTGTCAGCTTTTCTCGAAGTTGCGTGACAAATTGTTTTCAATACAGCTTGATAAAGCAACAGATAGATCCTCATTTAATTGCGTATGTTCGATTTTGTGATAATATGTCAGTAGTAGAAGAACTTCTTTTCTGCAAACCAATAGAACTCAAAACAACGGCCCTCGCATTATTTGCTATTTTAAATGATTTTATGAACGAGGCAAACATAGAATGGAAAAATTGTGTCGGAATATGCACCGATGGTTCTCGTTCAATTTCCGGAAGATTCCAAGGTATACAAGCACTTGTAAAACAAAAATCGCCTCAGTGCGTCTGGACACATTGCATGATCCACAGAGAAACTTTGGCTTCGAAAGAAATGAGTTTTGGTCTGAATATTGTGTTAACTACGGTTGTAACCGTAGTAAATTATATAAAAATGAGACCCCTGAAATCGAGAATATTTTCCACACTTTGTAAAGATATAGGTTCAGTACATTCAGCGTTACTATTTTATTGCGAGGCAAGATGGTTATCACGTGAGAAATTTTTACAGCGTGTTTATGAATTAAGAAAAGAAACGCAATTTTCCTAGAAGAAAACAGACCGGATCCCGAGAATTCTCGCGATGGTTTATTTGTGATGAAATTGAGCTACTTGGTCGACATATTCGAGAAATTAAATAATTTGAATTTTCCACTCCAAGAATCAAATACGCATATGTTAGATACGAGTGATACTTTTTGTAGAAAAATGGAATTGTGAAGCAGAAATTTAAAGCAAAGAAATCTAACAATGTTTGCAAATGTGGATGATTGTACTAAAACTTACAAGGCTGAAGAACATGTAAAAGTGGTTTTTGTAACTACTGAAAATCATTTAGCCATGCTGGGAAAGAATTTTAAAAAAGTATTTTCTTTCTGACGACAAATTGATAGCAAGTTACGATTGGATTAGGGATCCATTTCATAATACTCCCGAAGGACTCTCAATTGATGAGGAAGAAAAATTCATAGACTGGCTGTACTTCCTTAACGAAACATTAATCAAGAGCCTGATTGAAATCTTCATGTACTTTATTACAGCATACACATTGATATTATAATCTGAAAGGCAAATTAATTTTGGCACTTGTTTTTAATTAGGGATTCTAGTGATTTATAAAACCAAGAATATATTTGTTGATTTGATATATTATTTCACTACATAAATCTGGCATTGTGTAGAATATAATTGCCCTCATTTTCTAGAAAAGTTTAGCCATTTATATCCCTATCTTACTGCTATGAAAGTAAATCTGAGCATTACAATTGATTTGTTTTACTTATAAATATCAGAATAAATATATCTTTTACATAAGATAAATAGTATAATCTTTCTTAAATATAATATTAAACATAATTTATTAAGATTAAAAAACAATCAAAATTATTAAAAACAATATATATATATATATATATATATTTGCAGTTACAGGATTATTACATGATGAAAATAAATTATAGCTCAAAAATTGAGATCGTTTCACAATATGATTTCAACCATCTCTATATCATCGGTATCTATAGAAAACTGGTTTATTTGTTCATCTCTTTCATTAATATTTGTATGAGACTGCATGATTTCGTGGTTTCTTTGATTAATATTTGTAAGAGACTATACAACGTCATCGCAGGTTGCGCTTATACCTGTAGGAGATTGCTCAATGGCTTCCTCAGTATCTGTAGGAGACTGAACGATATCAGAAAACCCTTTAAAGAACCATCTTAGAAGCAGAGTTACTGTCAGAAGTAGACACCAGATTGCAGCCATTCCTATTACTGTCACTAAATCAGGAACAAGAGACACATATATTGATGCCAAGCCTATCATGAAACATGCCAAAAAGACGAAACTACCCACTGTCACGATGATAAGGTTCCATTGTCTCCACATAAGAAACCATTTATTATATACAGGGTGACACATACTGTATTTAAAATTCAACCCGATGTTGCAGAAAGAAACCTGAAAGCAGAAAGATTCAATTATCTTACAATAAAAAAACATGACCACCTATGTAGCTTAATTTCAGCTTTTGTGCTTTTTATTCTAAGCGTATGCTAGCTTGTCATTATTCATGGTGTTTCAAGCAAGGATGGGTGATACTGTATATACCTACTATTGTGTATAAAGTACTCAAAAACGATACATATAAGAGTAGGAGTTCTTTTTATATCAATTAATATTCTCGATCTTGTCCTTTTCAGTCAAGTGATACTTTATAAATCGGATATAAAGTATTAGATCGATATAATCTACCTTCATGCTATGAGCATGCATGGTGAATTTTTGTTTCTCTATACATTTCATTCTTAGCCAGAACTTTCCTTTTCTCAAGAAGAATCCCTGTCTTTTATAAGAAATGTCTTTCTTTTCTATATCGCCCAACAATCACTATTAAAACCAAGACGATCAATGACTTTTGAGAAGGTCTTGGAATACCCTCACATCATTAGCAAGCAAAACACTTGACGAAGTGAAATCGTACTTTGGAATTATATTCGAATCAACATTAGCTACCAGTCTGGGCTAGGACTAGGTGGTAATTTTTATCATGTTGATAAAAATATTATTCTGGTGCTTTTATCATGGTAATGGTTTTATCAAAATGTTATATTGATACTTGTATCAAACATGATAAAGGTATCAGAGTGAGAATACATTTATCAACATGATATAAAATATCGGTTTGCTTGACAACATTATACTTATTATTATGATTTCCAATTACCTATATATGCATATATTATTTCTTATTATCTGAAATAAAAGTATTTCTAGCAGCATTTGTTTAACTTTTCTTGCAGTGTTTTTTAAATTATACTGGATTTATGATATTTCCATGATTATATTTTATGATATTTTTTTAATTAAATGTATGACGAAATGCTTTAAAAAATTAAACTTGCTCTATCAGCCTTTTAAGTTTTATAAAGGTTCACTTTTTTTAATAAAGTTTAAAAAAATGAATAACAATTACAATTATATATATCGAGCTATTTGGGTAGATTTAATAGTTTGTGATAGTGAAGCTAATATCTATTAACATATAGTGTTTTCATACTAGCTGATACCAAAGAGGTCGGTCGGCGGGCATATGAAACGTACCATTATCATCAGGTAGAAATGTCCGGTACAACTGTTACTACCGCAGTAATTTGATGATGAGTGATTATTTTTGAAAAACCTTCGTCCTTCCAGCGCATGATTTTTCTGTTTAATTTGCTCCTATTCAGCATTTTAGTGCAGTAATTTTCTTCTTAGTACATTGCTGTTTTATGTTTTCCGTGTAAAACAATATATTATATAATTTAGTGATATTTATATAATTTTCTATTATCTTGACAATCTTTATAATCCTATCGGTGTCTGATTCCATAAGTATTTCATTAAAAAGATTCAAATGTATTTAAAATAATAAGGGAAATAAATGGACTAGTAGGTCAGTTTCATCCATAGGTTTTATTTCGCCACTTTTACGAGTTTTTGACCCCCTCCCTCTATCTCTATTATATATCACTGAAGGTTGACTACCTTTCACTAGCTCTATTTTCGGTGAAATAGAAAAAAAAAATTCTCTGTATATTCTGTATGGGGAAATCTTATGGTATTTGCCAGCCCCAATCACGAAACCAAATGCAAAAAGTTTTATTTCGTATTAAATTCCATGATCCTAAATATTTCGTCAAAAATCGTTTGCTTTTCATCATCTTACATTTTAAAGAGAAACTTAAAAAAAAAAAAAAAAAAAAAAAAAAAAACCCTCTTATGTGCTTTCTCTATTCGCAAGACCGGTGACAGAGTTCATAAGCTCCAACCACTGTACTGATTTCAAAAAGTTTAGTTTCTTATAAAAGCACATGATCTCTAAATATGGAATTCAAAACTGCAGGCCTCTTATCATTTTTCACTTAGAGTATTCATGCCCCTTTGATACGTTATCAGTTAAATTTTATCCTCCTTCACTATATTCCATAAAATATTGCAAAATATAATTTTGACGCAGCCCTAAACCTCAAGAGCTGGAAGCATTTCGACAATTTTATAATTTTGCAATTTTGAGGCTTAGAAAAACAAAGTGCTCTAACACTATTGTGAAAGTTTGATTAAATTAAATATGATTTTTTATTGCACTTTTGTTGTTAAAAACTACAGTTAATCAAAATTGATTGTCATAATTATATTTAATTAATTTTATTAATATTAATTGTCTACATTAACCGTATTAATAACATTAATATTATAATAATGTCGACTAATTCTGACGAATTATGTCTTGTCAAAACAAAAAAAACTAAATTGTAAGTGCGTAATAATAATAGAAAATTCCGATTGATGAACTAGCTTGCAAAATGATGAGATTAATCGGGATGATAATTAGCGAAGTCGGTCCAGTGGCTGAGATTGGGAGATCAGTCTCGAGTTATATCAGTCTAATTTTACAATATTGCTCCAAAATGAGAGAGGAAGGCAAACGATCCTTGATGGAGGATGAGTTTTTCTTTTATAGCAACCCCTCTACGAGTTAAGAGTTTTCATACGAAATGAAAATTAGTAAAATTGGTCGAGGATTTGTGATTGGATAAATATTCATGTATTTTACTTAGATATATTTCTTGGATACTTTATTTAGTACCTAATGATTGACGAATTCTGTCAAGATCTATCCCCACATAAAATATAGTGATAGTTTAAAGGAAAATGGATTGTCTTTATAACGATCTTTGGATTTGAAATGAAATTCACAAGCTTTCTTATGATCCTTACCAGCATTATAAAATCTAGCGAAATCTGTCGTACGTTTGTGGGTGGGAAAATTTTCTTTGGTTCCGCCATATATTTTAAATATTGATAAATATAAAGATGATGAACAAACTGGCTGCCGTAGACGTCTAGCTACATATAATTATATAAACAGTGTAGTAGTAGTATAATGTGCACATAAATAAATGCACCAACTTTAGGAATGTTAAAAAAAAGCAAAGTACAGCTTTATCATTCAAGGGATATCAAAAATACCACTTAAAGTTTATATACAATGCAGTTATAAATATTCAATGTAAGCCCCTCCAGAAATACATAGAGGAGGTACAATAACTCATTTCATCCTTTTTTCTGTATGTTTTGGTAAAGTTTGGAAACGAGAAAAAGGGAAATTCTGGTACTCTTTCACGGGGCTACAACAAACAACAGGTATTATTTGTTCTTTCTGCTAACAACTGATTTTGACAAATTTAAGATACGCATATCTACAGCCATACAAAACAACATCGCATCAGACAAATTTAAAAAGTGTAGGGCGAATTACCTTATAGCCTCTATATTCTCTGATTTTTTTTAATTATTCACATTGAACACAATTATTTGGCTTTAAAGTGTCAACCGTAATTTTTTTTATTTCTGCTGAACAATACGGTTTGTATTATGTTTTATTTTCTTTTAATAATTCTGAAAAGTTCTGATATTTATTTATGAACACCCGGTATAAGGAAAAGACACGATAGAAAGAGTGCATGGATCTATGATATAAGGCAGTGACTCATTAATCAAAAGAATGAATTACAAACAATTCAATAACTGAAATCTCAATTATAAGATGCATTTCCTTGGAAATTATAAAATCCATACTTTTTGCTGTATAGTTGAAATTGATAGTCATCATGTTAATTTCGCGAATTTTTGTTGATTACACACCGTCTTTGACAAACTTCTAGAAAAAACTATTTTAAGTGGCTAATTTAGAATGTTCGTAAGGGTTAAAGTATAGGTTCTTGGCCAATCCATCGATCTAGAAGCTATATTGATTTCTCGACTACCTATTCCCTGGCATTACCCGAGACTACCTATGATCCAGATCCACAGATCTGGATTATATATAGTTACGTCCATCGGCACCTATGATTCAGATCTGAATTATAGGTAGTCTTTTACCTATGATCAAAATTCACAAATATGGATTATAGGTAGTCTCGGTCATATGTAGTCACGGGCAATGTTTCCTTAAAATTACAGCAAGGAACTATTAGAGCTTGTGATACAATACTGATTGTAAATTTGTTTCTTTTTCATTCAACTTAGAAAGCGTTTAGCAATTCATTATTGTCTCTTATTGCAGCACCACTATCTCTGTAATAAATGTTTATTTCTGCTTTCTTCCTTCCTGATATGAAAAATTTTGTTAAACATATTACAGATATATCATTGGAGTATAAAAGCATTTTATTTACAATACTGATGTATAGTACTAATAACAAATTCTAGGCGAGTTTTTTTTTGCATATACATTAACGGACATGAAAATTAAAAGTTAAAAAAATCATGACATTCATAAAACCATTTTGATTAAAACTCATAACAAGAATATGTTTTGACATTGCAACAATCATTCACATAATCGTTTGAGCATAATTTGAAACAATAGTATTGCTCCTTATTTCTACAGTAAATTTTGAAGCAGTCAAAGTTGGAGAATTCCTTACGGGTATGTTACATCTATAATAGCACCAGTATATGCTGAGGCCTAATATGATGGCAACATTAATGATGAAAAGTACCGTGACATAAATTATAGGATTTGTTAGAGCCATGGACCAGTGGGAGGCAATTTCTATGCCCAGCGATGAAGCTATAAAAAGGAAGAAGCAAATGCTAGCTCCAATGACTAGGTCTAATTCCATTTTTTTTCTCACAAAAATCTATAAAGAAGGAAAAGGGGCATTTATTGCAGGTTCCACAACCGTTCACATAGCTGTAAAATTTCATAAAGATAAAGCTGAAAAATTGAAATGCTATTCTTTATTTACTAAAGTAAAGGACTCAGTAAATGATCTAAAATTTTATATATATATATATTACACACGAATGATTTAAAATTATATATATACGAATAAATA
Organism: Argiope aurantia; assembly: GCA_026543865.1. Classification (NCBI taxonomy): domain Eukaryota; kingdom Metazoa; phylum Arthropoda; class Arachnida; order Araneae; family Araneidae; genus Argiope; species Argiope aurantia. The sequence continues at coordinate 422,102 of JAPMOR010087345.1, forward strand.
AAAGGGAATAGAATTTTTAATTCGAAATAATGTTTCAAATTTGATTTGTCGTTTTTGAAAATTTGCTGTTAATTGAATACCAGATTAAGAAGGTAAATTAATTATATAACAGCAGAACAGAAAGAATATTTATAATCGAAAAAGAAAAAAAAAGTACGAGGGTTCCTTAAATTTTCGAGATACACATAAGTTTTTAAAGTTATACTTATGAAATTTTAGGAGTGTTCAAAGTAGTTTCCTCCAGCATCAATGCACTTCTGCTGACGAATTTTCCAAAGATTAAAGGCTTCAAACCATTTCTTGGAATTGACGAAAAAATTGCATTTACTACCTCATGAGTCTCATTTTCAGAATGAAAACAACGACTACGTAAGTTCTTTTTTAGATTGAAAAATTGTCAATTCTTCTCAGACATGGCTAGATTGGGTGAATAGGGTGGATATTTCATCACTTTGATGCATTTTTGTTCAAGAAACTCAACTACAAGTCTTGCTGAATGAAAACAAGCATTGCCATGGTGGAACACAGAGTCCCCTAATATTCACTTCTTGGAGAATTTCTGGAAAATACTTAGTGGTATATTGATTGGCCGTGATTACCTTCTGCCCTTCCAGCTTCATGATTTTGACCAGTCTTGTACTTCTGAAGAAAACAACATTCATTACTTTTTTTCAAGATACATCGTCTTTTCACCATTTTGAGAGTAGGGTCATCTTTAAAAATCTATACTATACTTTTTGACGTGTCGGAATGTCAAGAAATATGTACATTTCATAACCAGTTGCGATTTCAGAAATAATGTGATGGCCACTATCTTGAAGTAAATTAAGAGTTTCTTTAGTGATTCTGACACGTTCCTCTTTTTTTTTTTTTGATACTCAATTCAATTACAGGGAATCCAATTGCCATCTATTTTTTTCATTTGAAATTCTTCATGAATAATTTTATAAATGGCGGCAGATTAATGTATTGTTTCTATTGTATCATTTGATAGTTACAGTGATTATTATTAACATTTTGCATATGGCAGACACATTATCCAGGATTACTGCTGACAATGGTCTTCCTTATGTTCTTCCTCCTGGAAAAAGTTTCGAAATTGTGAAATTCTGTAAGTCATCTAAATACAGTAGCATAAGATCTTTCTAAATGAGAACTTCATTTCTAGACGTTGTAGACTTTGAAGGCATTCTTCTCGATTTAATCCCACTTAAAAAATCACAGAAAATCCTTACGCTCTGATCTTCTCGTGTCAACTCCATGTTTCGTTCAGGTTAAAATTTATTCTATGCTAAACTAGTTGCAATTGGCAAAAAACATAGTTTTCTAGGCTAAAATTGTTCATATTTTTGAATCAAACCGTGGAATTTTTTTCTGCTTCTTATAACCTGTGCGTACCTCAAAAATTTCAGAGTGATCCTCCTATAAATTTAGTAACTAAAACAATATACTTTTTTTCTAATTTTAAAATATACTTAATGTTTAAAAAAAATAAAAATAGTAATATATTACTATTTAAAAAAGTTGTCAGAAAAATTAAACTGATAATCGAAAAGCTTAATTTTTCTACTGTAAAATAATAATGATAATAAATGTGTTTTACAATAATATATATTGAAGTTCGTTTTAAAGAAAATGTAAAATTTTGATTTGTTTGAATTCTGAATGAATTGATTTATGAATTTATATTTTGTTAATTAAACATTTAACAGAAAATTAAAATTTCTTACTGAGCATCTACTGTGTAAATATTGCAGCATGATGCACAATACTGTTCGATATTATATTAGTTAACAATATTATACAACATTGGAATATTGTTCAATAATAAACAATATTGTACAACATATCAGGGATCTCAAGTTCCCAAGGAGTATATGTGCCAAATTTGGTAACACTTGGACCAAAGGCGGGCCTTATCGATAGATTTGAAGGAATTTGCCCTATCGTACGCATTCTATAATGCAATTTACAGACAATATGCCAACTTATAAACATTATGATGCTATGAACAGTTTAGTCAGTACTTGTTGCACTTCTATATCATTCACAATGCTATATATTAAACCTATTACCAACATACCAGTTTCTCAGGAGGATTAAAATTACAAGAGTGATTAAAGTATTAATGAATAAAATTATCTACTTATAATCTCAATTTATTTAAGTTGAAAGTTAAATTAAATCATTAATTTTCCTTTCAACCAATTAATATATGTTAATAACAAACAATTTATTAACACAACCATAAAATATGCTTAAATATAGCACCAAAATCAATGAATTATTTGTGTGCAAAATATTGTAAAAAGAAACTGAAAAACTCACAATATGTGTGATTCCATACAATTTTGCAAAGGAACTGATAAAAAATTTTATCCCCTAAAATTATCAAAAATTAAAAGCCTATCATACTAGAGTTACATAAATGGATTTCAAAGAAAAACTGGATTAGTAGAGCAAATCGAGGAGTAGAGTATATTAGTAGATAAAGAATGATAACTCGTGTGAATACATTGACTTTTTTTCAGTTAATTGACTTGGAAAGCTGAATTAAAACCCGAAGTAGCTTCAACACATCCGAACTAATGAGAGTATATTAGTAGATGAAGAATGGCAACTCATGTGAATACATTGGCTTTTTCTTCAGTTAATTGACTTGGAAAACTAAATTAATAACACGAAGTAACTTCAACACATCCGAACTAATCTTGTCATTCAAAATAATCAGACAAGTTTCCACTTCAGTTACTTTGTTTTTGTAAAAGCAATGCAATACACTTCATTTGTCGTACTTGCTTATAAAATATTTTAAGTAGTCCTTTCAAGAATCATTGAATCTACAATGAGCGCAAGATATTTGTGCGCTATCTCCACGACGTTGTCCGCCATTCTGAATGACGACCAACATAGTGTAGATATCATAACAATATTTTTGGACATTTTGTGTTAATAGGGTACCAAGAACTGTATCCGAAAAATTTCAAGATGGTTACAATCTAATATGAAATATTGTATACAAAGAGATATTGTAAATTCGCATTGTATGCAAAAAGTTATTGCAAATGATTTTGTTATTTATAGACTTTTCTGTTTAACATCAGAAACCTAAAAAAGAATTAAACCATTTTTTGGAGAAGGGAAAAATCGGTTGAATGTGCAGAAGTTTTGATCAGGTTTACTGGTCTGTAATAGACAGGTCTATTTATGTATTATATGTTGTTTTTGTTAGCGTAGATATTATGTCTCATGTTACATTACTATAAAAAATTGAAATTTGTTTATATCATTTGGAACTTTAATTCGCATTCTGAAATGCTCACTATCATGTTGTGATTTTCCTTGAATTCCACTTTATATTATACTTCATTGCCAATTTATCAGAAAATCACAGAGCATAAGTAGTCTTGCTTAGAGCATTCAGGATTTTCTATTCTCAAATATTTGAAAGTGCAACTTAAAGAATTATTTCTATTTTTGGGACAGACATTAAATCCCATAACCTTATTGATGAACTTAAAAAATATATATAATCTAACATGGAGCTACTATGTTACTACTAATTAACTAGTTAATCTACTACATAATAGCAACAAACTTTTATGAAAATTAGTGAAAAAGTTTTCAAGTTGTTGATCTTGGTATTTATTAAAATTCATTTCTTTTCGTAGTATGTTATTCTAGATCTCTATAGTTTATTATTTTGGATTACTCACTTCAAGCTTTCAATTGAGTTTGATACACGTTTGCGAAAAAAGCTGGATATCCTTCAGATAGGTAGCGAAAATTATGAATATTAACCTAATTGTGTAATATTAATTTTCACATAGATGGAATTTTAAGAATCACCTCCCGATTTCTTTTTATAAAAATTAATTATAGCAGTATTTGTTTATTGTTAATATTTAATAAATTGTAGTAAGCGCACCAAAACAATTTCTTCGCATGGATATCAATATTGACGAAATGAATTATATTCTTCTTCATATTTAAGATATGTTGCCAAAATACAAGGGAATCGCAGTCTGTAACTCTGTAGATTTGCATTCATGTAAACGTTATAACCGAAAAACGCAACGAACTCGATAAGTGAAATTTTGTGCGTGTGTGATCCTGTTAATAAAATTGTAGTTGTGCAATATTTTGGTTTGAATCTGTTGAGAAAATGTACTCAAAATTGATACTCTTTTCTTTTTTACTCAGTTAAGAAGCACGAAATGCTCATATGCTGGTGTTTGAAGGGGGAAAACAAAACAAAACATTCCTAATGTTCACAATTTTCATGCGTTGGGAAAAGGGAAAATTTTTATTAGAGCACGAGAGAAAGTTTCTGGAAATTACTTCAGCTAGAATTTTTAAAAACTTCTCATATGTACATGCAAGCCGAATGGTTCACGAATCGCTTGTGAGCAATGGATTAGCAAGTACGAACAGTTTTCGCGAATTGCTTGCCGCGGACCAAATCCTGTAGATTTTTCCGGCGAATACAAAGAATCATAATTCAATGTGGGAATGTTCGCCATTTCTAGAGAGTATCCAATGAATCTAATGCCAAATCTGCAAACCAAGCGCTACCAAAGGTGCATTCCCGTACGTGACTGATAGAGGGTGATTTACGAATCGTTTTGTGTTCGCCTCGTTTCTGTAATTCAGGTTCATTCACCATGAAAATAGTTTTTTCAAATGGATAGCAAGTGTGCATATGCTTTAAAATGCAGTTAAGTATTCAAATATTTGACGTTATCTTCAGAAAATTTCAGCAATTTATAATAGTAGATATTAAAAAAATATTTTAGATTGAACTATGATCTTTGATAATTTATTCCATTACTATTTTTAATTCCCGAAAATGCATTTAATTCTTAATTGCCGAAAATTGCATTTAAGTAACATAACCAATTTTGCCTTCTAAAATATTATAAGACTGATGCTGTATTACCTGTTGTTGGCAACTGGATAGAATTGAAACTGTTATCAAATAAATTTACAGTTATGTACGAATGCTGACGAGAAAAGGAATTTGTTCTTTACTTGCGACAGGGTATCCTTTTTGTCTATACGACTGAGAATACCATATTTCAATTTATAATGCTAAATAAAAAGTTGCTACTTGAAAAAAGAAGGTATTAAATATGTTTATCACTTTTGGCATTTTTTTTCTCAACTAAAGCACAACGTTACTGATTAGAAATGAACTACTTATTATCAGTTTCAAATATTTAAGATTTTTTGAAACAAATAAAAGTGAAAAACATTTTAAAATTAATTTTGAAAGAATTGGACATTTAATGATTAAATAGCAATGAACAAAACAACAACACACACACGGAGAAAGTGGTTAGATTTTTGAAAGTAATATAAAAAATAACTTCACACGGAATTTCCTACTTCTAAAAGTTATTTGAAAGGAGAGTAGCAAGATGAAAAATTATTAGTTCAATTGTAATGCATTGTCCTTTTGACATTTTATGCTAATTTTGGAGTTTGAGTTGTAACTTGGTGAATGAGTAAGAATATTAAGTATGCAAAGAAAAGCTATTTTGACTGAGTAAAATTTTTAGTAGCAAATTTTATAGACATCGTTGTTGTACTCTTCTTAAATTTTTGAATAAATAGAATGTTTTGAATCTAATAATCATATACCAACATTTCATTTAATTGATTATTTTAGAAAGAGTAAGAGCAATTGCTATTTAAATGGAATTTGTTAGATATAGATATAAATCTATTTCAACTTTAGCTTTAATGCTGAACCTTTTAGATGATAGAACTTTGAAGTAACCATGGTATTAACAATTTTACACGATATTCCCTATACAAATGTACGATCTTATGTAAATAAAAAAAGAGAGTAAAACGCTATAAATATTTAAAGTTTTAATTGATTAGCCAACTACTTTAATAACATTGTTAAAACTAATATACACAATAGTACTATTTTAATCGTAATTGAGTAAACAAACTTAAAAGAAAAACTTTTATAAATAGAGAAATAAAAGTTCCCAAATATTTCCAAAATAATTCATTGATAAACCAAGAAATCTAGATAAAATAATAAGTGAAACCAAGAAAACATAATACATGGTCTGAATAATTTATAATTAATATAAGTATTTGATTCGAAAGTCATGGCTAACATGGCGAATAAAATCTCAATAAACGCACTCGTCAATACACATACACTTAACAAAAACGTCAGTACACTTAATATAAAAAATTCTATCTCAAATTTTGTTTCCAGTGATAAACTTTTTGAATTTTACAGCCATAGTCATGAATCTTAAAAATATCTAAATTATATATAACAGGGCACGCAAAAGTATCAAAGGCGGGTATAAAGAAATGCTTTGATTTTTTAAATTAGATGCAGCATACTATGACACCTGGCAATAGATTAAAACTAGTTCATCACTTTAAATGAACGTGTTTATGCCTTCATATATCTAATTATATTGGAAAAAGAAATAGAAAGATATTCTTTGTCCAAAAATATTTTAACGCTTGCAAAATTTTCAAGCTCAAGGGAAAAAAATTATTATTTTCTTCAGTGATTAGTTTGATTTTATTTTTAGAGAAATATGTTTAATTTACAAAATAAGAGTGCAATCTAATATTTTCATTAAGGCTTCTTATAAATTGTACTTTAATTCGTAATAATGCTAAATATTATGATAAATATATTATGAAAGTTGTTTTTGACGTAATATCTGTTAAGTTTTAAAACCATCATTAGAGATTAAAATTATTAATTATAAATTCTTGCAATTTAACTGGAAAATGATACAATGAATATGTCTATCATATTTAATTAGTATCAAAGTCCATTAAACGAGTAATATTTTCCAAGTAGCATTTCCAAACATACATTTTGATAAAGCGTTGATAATATAATTCGAAGATTGTGACGAAGCTAGATTGAAGTGCCGGACATTTAGAATGCTATATATAAAAATAACTATTAAACTTCACTTATATTTAAACTTTTTAAATGTAAATAAATGCATTTAACTTACTAAAGTGTACTTAAAATCACAAGAGAGGCAACAGAAGTTAAAACATTCGACTCCTTTTCAAAGCGTTTTGTCCATAAATTATTTACATTTGAAATATGAATGCTTACCTCTTTTTGTTGCCAAATTTTCTTCGATATTTTATCGATATTTCTAATTTTATCTTTCGATGTTTCTGGTGATTTTTTTTAGATGATGAACTATGTTTAATGTACATTTTCAATTTGTTTCTTTAAATATTTAACTAGCGTTTGAGTACCATGAATTTGATAAGTAATGGGAAATTTATGAATTTATCAGAATGAAGTCTGCTTCAGTTTGACATCCCCGAATAAAGTCTAATGTACCCTTATTTTCCCATTCAATAACGAAGGATATGCCATTCAATTGAAATTATAAAAGGAATTAGTCCTTCTATATATAGTCTGATCCCAAGTTTCTGCACTTTATATAGACCATAAATGCCAACCTTATCATTTAGAATTTCATTATCCTTAAATTAATAAAAAGATAATGGATTATGACCTTATGATAATTGATTTTCCGGATCCGAAACTCATTAATCACCACAAATCCACTGTGGAGCCCAGGTGCTTTTTAAATTTTAATAAAATAAATTGAGATATAATTTTGAGATGAAGCAAATTAAAAGATTTAGGCAATTCAAAATTGAGGTTCCAACATTATTTATATTATTCTTTTCTATTTATTTATGGTTATTTATGTTTAAAACGATCATTCCAATCCAAACTTTGTTCCCATGTCAGCAATAAGGTTTGAGAAAAACAGAATTTTGATACTAGAATATAATCTGTCAATAATATTTCTACTTTGTGGGTATTATTTTTTAATCAGCGAAATTATCTAAAGAAATGAAAATGTTCATAGTTTAACATAAAGTAACATGGATTTTCAAGGGTTAGATCTCTATCGATATCCAAATTTAATTTTCTAATTTTTTTAAGTGATTGTGGGGAGATAATTTAACTCATTCATTTGCAATGATATATCTGAGTTTTGCATTCAAATTATAGCGTAATTAATTATAGAAAATGCAATTATCCTTAGAATCAATTAATATAAACGATAAAAATCGCTTAGATTTTTTTATATATATATATATAACCTCTCAGATGTCCATAAGGGTCTGCTTCAAATAATTTAAAATTTCTAAGAATAGAATGCATCAATTTATTAGAAAGCAAATAAAACCATATATTAAGGGAATGAAATGACATAACAATGGTTCCAATAGGCATAATGCGATGCAAGGTGAAATATCGCTTTCCTCATGGAGGCGTTTTGAGATATTATACAGCTTTTGTAATAATACTATTATTTAAATTTTAAATTCAATTTCATAGTTCAAGATATTTTTGCACAACATTTATTACTTACGTTTAGAAATATAGCGGATAGTCGATGAAAGACTGAAGGGCGTGTAAAACCACAGCTGTTCCATTTTAAACTTTTTTTTTTGTGTGTGTGTGTGTGTGGGTTATAACATCCCTTGAAGAATAAAATTGCTATGAAGATGTTCAGAAAAGAGTAAAATAAATATAATATTTTTTTTCTTCAACTGATAAGTAAATTATTTAGAGAAAATATCGCGCCATTAATGATGGATCACCCAAGATCATTTTTCACTCACAATAATAATCCATTTATTATATTTCTAAGTAAGATATTTAAAAGCATGGATTTACTTTTCTTATATAATATAGTTTTCCAATGGCCATTCTGTGCCTTTACAATATTAATATATCCAATTTTCTTTGATTGAAGTTTTATTTAAAAACACTGACTGTACATCTGCCTTTTCTGCTGTTAATGAGCCTAAATTTGTGTTTTGAAAAAAAAAATTATTAAAACAAACTTTAGAATCATGGAGTTTGGTTTAGTTGTATTAGTATCCCTTTGAAAGAAACACTAATGCTATTTTGAAGAGGACCTCGTAATTTTGAACCGCGGTCAGATGACGAGGACATCACCCGAGCCTGAACCCCCTCTTTAAACTTCCGCACCAAACCAGCAGGAGGACATTTGACCCCAACGGAGTTAACATGTACAAGACCCGCTTACATGGCGGTTCTTTGGATTTCGAACCTGGAGTCCTCCGGCCCCGAAACCAAGACCTTGCCACCGGGACCGTTTAGCAACATGCAATCAATGAATTTTAGTACAAGATGAACATTCTCTTCTAAAAGCTAAAGATCAAGCAACTTAAATCTTATTTGCTACTTATTTGGTTTGGAGGCTAGATTTTGATATAAGAAATCCAGTTCCAGTTTAATTCCATGACTGTGATAAAATGTGGTTATCAAGAGGCTCAAACAATTAAGTTATTTCATTTATAATTGTTTTTATTGAAATTTGTTCAATAGATTCTTATGTCTAAAATGTGATGTGTATTCTAAAGTTTTGTATAAATTATTGATCATTTAAAATGCGATAGTTGCAGTTTTAAATTATGCTTTTTAACACGTTGAATGTTATGGGAGCTACCGGTGACCGACGTTGTGTTTGTTGGCAAGCGAAGCCAAGATTACTAGAAACATATTTCGAATAAATTCTAAACGTTTTTATATCTTTCCATATTATCATCGTTAATAAAGTTGTGAGAAGAAATTAATGCAATATAAAACATACAAACATAAATGACTATTTCATCACCATGGGAGGTCGTCACTGAAGCGAATACATTGTGAATGGTTACACAAACTAATTTAGTGTAATTAATATTTGGCCAAAAACATTCAAAGCGTAAATATAAATTCATATTGGCTTGATGGGCAAGTTATGTAAAATTAGCATGGCATTCAAGGTGTTAAAAAATTTGATTCACCGAAGAGGTCTATAATCGGTTCGGAAATTACTGACTTTAAGGGAAAACTACAAAAATAAATAAAAAGAAATTTATTATAGATGACAAACAATCAATATGCGATAAATAAAACGGATGGCAACATATCAACAAACAAGGGTGAATTTTCGTCTGCCACAAAAAAAAAAAAAAAAGAAGTATTTAAACTGTGAATGTTTCGCAATTTGCCATGATTCAGGCAAAACGAAGGATGCCCTCTTCGTCCAGGTCACCGAGTAATCCTTTCAGCATGGCTTGCACACCAAATATCATCTCAATCAGAGACATAAAATGGCACATATTCGATAGTGAGGCAGAGCAGATCTCGAAGTAATACACCGTAAGCACTTGAGTCCAAATGGCAGTGAAGAGCAAGCAGATTCCACAAGCAAATTCCCAGTAACAGTATGTCATGCTGCCTACAATGAACTTGAAAATATTCCAATTAAAATATCTGTTTATGATCGAGACAAAAAATAACTAGCTTTTATTGAAAATATCGATATTATATAAAGCATTTGTACAGTATAAAAATGTTATAATATGGGCAACGTTTAAATCACTTAAGTCATACTTCCATTTATAAAATGAATTGTTTGTGCAAGTCTTTGTGGTGTCCTAAAAATTCTATCACAACTATAGCCTTATAATTTGGTATATAGTTAGAAGAAATAATTTTCATTCTAAAAAATTGTTCTATCTATATAACGCAATTTATTATAATTCAGAAAATTTAAGAAATAACACTTTTTCAAAGAAATTTAAAGAATTAAAACTTAAATTCTTGCATCCGAAATTTTTAATTCCGTTATCTTTCCCAAATCTTTTAAGGTGAACATTCTAAAGTAAGAAGGATAAAAAAAGTGTTCTGGATTATTTTCTTTGTTTATCTGGGATAGAAAACGCTATCTGCATTAAGAATTTTATTTAGAATTTTTCTTGATTTCCTGATTTGGCAACGAGTCAAATGAAGAAATCATGTATCCCGAAAATAATTTTTCTATAAAGTTTAGATTCTAATAATATCGTTTGCAACAAACTTTCCAATTTTATTTTTTCTCTCATTCGCGCTATTTTCTTTTAGAGCGTTTTAGTTTGAGTACATTTAGTATTAGAATGTTAAAAGAGATACAATTAATTCTAGCTCAGACTAGCGAACATCAATTCAATTTTCGATCCCACGGTGCGTCTTGTTATTGAAAAATTGGCGTGCGGTTACATTAAAGACTAACGCAAAGTTGTGTTTGACTAGTAAAAAGAACTATTATTACAAACAAAGTAAACGTGCAAATGCTTTGAGAATTTTTGAATCATTTAAGAACTAAATTGAGCGACAAAAGAATTCGTGATGTAAATGCCAAAAACAAAAATAGTGGGAAACAGAGCAAAAAAAAAAAAAAGTTCGATCAGCAAGCAAAACAATTACATTAGTAATCTACTAGTGTTCTTTTATATGAACTTACTCGTCTTAGGTATCTAAATTTAAAAATATAGAAGCTAGATTTTATAATAACATTTGTCTTCACTAATGCTTTTAGTTCCTAAATGAAGTTCCTGGTTAAATAGATTACAAATTGTTTTTTGTTGATCGAATGGAATAACAGAGGTAATAAGACTAAAAAAAAAACTTAGGTTTTGCTATCTGAATAAAATAAATATCAACAAAAAATTTCAATATGCAATTGAAAAATCAATGAATAATCATGTAGAATAAAAACAAAACTAAAAGTATATCCAATTTAACAGATAAGCAATAACCCTTTAATTTTACTTTAGTCATATTAAAATTGCATTTCACTTACCATAAAATTATAATAAAGAATATCTGCTGTTAAAAGATCTCAACTTTCACTGCGTCATTAAAACAACCATACCTACAAGCAAAGACTATAAAATTTGTATAGTAAATATATTGCATTATACAACGAAACATTATATATATTCTCCGCAATACTGTTTCCTCACAGATTTCAGATTCATTGATTTGCTTTACTTGTTAAATTGGCATCACAAATTTAAACTACACCAGGACTAAAGGTGATAGATCCTGTAATTTTGGAACTCTGCTTTGATGTTGTGTATGATACGTGATTCGGCCACCAACCTTCCACTTCATATTAGTACGAACTTGTGTGACTCGTAATGACTATTTGCAGTTCATTAGTTTACATGTATAACATTTAGTTTAGTTATATTAATGTTCCGTTTAGAAACTGCACGAGGTCTATTTTGGGAAGGATCTCCTAATTTTGAACCTTGGTCAGATCACGAGGACAACTTAACTGGCATCCTGCCTTCAAACTTCAGCACCACACCTACAGTAAGATATTTGGCATGATATAAAGTACATGAGACCCGCATAAAGAGCGTTTTTTTTTTCGTGGAATCGGGTGTTTACATACATAGTAAATGTTGCGTAGAAGCGAGTAGCAAATTTTGTACTGAATTGATATTTTGGTAGTAGATCTTTGAAGTATTCTCTTTCAAATAAACATCGCTTGGAGTTACAAAATTGTCAATATTTAATTTATATTTGATTGTTCCAGTGTGGATAAATTTTCAAATCATGACGATAATTACGAACCTCCATAGATGAAAACATCTTAAGTTACTTGGTAAACGCCAATTTTCTTAATTTACTATTCTGGTTGATCTGAAAATATCAGTGCATTTCTGGCATAAAAAAAAGCTATATCTAATTTCAAAATAAATAAATAAATAAAAAAAATTAAAAATTAGTAATGTAAAGGGAAATATTATAAATTATCCGATTACCCAAAAAATGCAAAGTTTTTTTTCCCTAAATTTACGGAACAATATAAATATTATTGACTATAGATATTTTATTGAAATAAAAGAAAAACGCTGATTACTATGAAGGTGCATGGTTAATTCTGAGTAATTCTAATTTGGTAATTATAGTTCAGATACATGAAGTCCTCTAAATGTTCTCAAAGATGATAGCATTTAGAGGATTTAATATTTTCTTTTGATTGTATATAATATTGATATGGAAGAAAAAAGTAACATTCATCTTTTTATGCAAACTACACCTCCACTGATGAAAACATTCTAATTTTCTTGGTGGTAAACACCTACTTTCTTCATTTACACACTATGGACATGGATTTGGTGAGCATTTCATAGTTTATGGAAATTTGGATGTCCGGAATGTGGATCAAATATTTTCGTCTTCAATCATCCATTATTTAGAATCACGTGGCCTGTCTTAAAATAGCCTTTGCATATTTAAAACAGTACATTAATATAATTAAGGTATTATAGATGAAAAGTTCTCGATACATTGAATACATTTCTTGCATCTGACTTTGTAGCATCATATCAAAGTCAAATTTACAGGACAAAATGAAATCGCAGCAATATATGAATACAAATTTTTCCTTAGAAAAAAATAATCTTTCTATACATAGGTATGGAAGACTAGTTTCAAAGTCGAGTTGGGTATTTTTGAAAAAAATTTCGCGCTTTTAAGTTTTCATTCTAGAGGATATCAGTGTTATTATCCGGTTTCTGCTGTTTAAATACTAGCTCATTTTTTGTACATTATTATTTAACACTTTGCACAAATATGGCTTCTCTCGGGCATCATGCAGACGGTGCAACCTTTATAGGCTTATTTTTTAATTTTGATTGTTAAAAATACCTACAGAGTGGTGAGAAGATGTAGAATAATATTTCTGAGAAATTCAACTTAAAGCAATTATAAATATATATTTCTCACAGCAATAAACAAGTCCTTGCATCGAATTACTTTTCAGAGACACTTTCGGAGTTCCTCGGGATTAAAATCCGTTCATGTATAATATTTTTAGTGTAAAATATTCTTTTGTAGAAAATTTTATGAAATACAAAACATTTTATCGTCTATTTTTAACAAATTTAGAATATTAATTAAAGCAGACGATTTTTTTAAAAAAATTTACCGGTAACTAGTTTCCACCGTAAGTTATTGAACTCATTATATTAATGTTATTTTTTCACGAATGTTAAAAGTTTGTCTAGTCTGAGCGATTAACTTAAGCATACTTTAAAGCACGATTCAAGCAATAATTTAGTTGAATGGATTTAAAACTATTTTTAAGAACCGTAAAGCATTCTTAAACTATTTATTTGTTCTATAAGGTATTTCATTATTTTTCGAAAATTGTACAATTTGGTTATGGCATGCCTATAAATTATTCTATTTTGGAACACAGAATTATTACTATTTATTCATTAATTTTATTATATTCACTAAAAGGATCCTTTTCAATAACATTTTATGTTAACTTTAAATTACAATTTATGTGTTGTGGTCTTCAATGTTTATTTACTAAAACCCAAAGAAGAAGAAAAAAAAAATTAAAGGATTGAAGAAAAAATATCATATGAATTTAATTCAATAAAGAAGAATCAGGATAAAACGATTTTTACAGCAGTTTATTTGAAAAAATTACTTAAAATTCTATTTGGATTACATATTTATGCCAAAAAGACATTCACAGTATGCTTGTCATAAAATTCTTCATAAAAAATACAAATATTTCATAAAAATACTTTATAGAGTTTCTTTACATCCGTTTCTGCAGATATTCATCTAAATTAAGTCAGCTCGGAGCGAAATTCTGATAATGGCGATTTAAATATACGACGTGACTGGTAAGTATTATAATTAGAGTGCTCAATGTAGTTCCAAAAATTAAAATGAAGATGAAATTCGAAAATGGTGCGAGCCAGTATTGTAGAACACTCATGCATATTAGTGAACCAGTTAGGAAAACTGAGCTAATATCAGCTGCATAAGAAAGATCCCTGTCCATTTTAATGGGAATATCTGAAAAGAAATTGCAAATCATACTCTGTTTATTATAAGGCAAGATAAAGCTAGTAATACTATACAGTTAATGGCAATTAAATTTCATAGTGCAATAGGCTAGAGGTGCAGGCTGATTTAAAAGTCAAGAAGTTTGCATATTACATTTGATTTATTTAGAAAAGTTAAGTAAAATTACTAACACGAACAATCAATGGTAATTCTTATCAATACGATATGATGGATGCACAAGGAGAACAAATATTACTTACAGGTAAAACAAATATTACTTACTTCTGAGAAAATTGTTGCTACTTGTCTGATAGATGAGCTACTGAATGAAGAATGAAACATTGATAATTTGAAAGCCATTACACGGATGAATGTTTTATCTTATATAAAACATAGCTTCAACAACTATAGATCTGGTGGTTTAAATTAAGTAAACTGTTCTCAATAAACTAGTTTCATACTTTAAAAAAAGTTTAAATTTTTACTTTTTTATATAAAAGTTATTAAAAAACTTCAATCGTTTTCAAGTTATGGTTTTTGTTAAAAAATATTACTTTTTATATTAAGACTAGGGAGCTCCGCCCTGCTCGCTTATGCTTACCAACCCCCAGGAAACGCTAATGCTCGATCGCGATCCAAGCTCCCTTCGCTCCCTCCCATCTGCTAAACCATTTTAGTCCAGAAACATATATTCAGATTCAATTTATTCCAAAATATGATAAAACAATGAAAGAAATAAGAAATGTAAAGCAAAAATCACCTGTATCAAAGTTCTTTGTAAACACAAATAACCTTTCATTTAAATACCTATACACATCCACCAATGAAACAAGTTAAAAGAAATTGTGCTTTTCGCACAATTTTTCAAATTTGGGAACTATACCATAGAATCAGAATAAAAGAAATTAATATTTACAAAAAATTATAAAATTGTGCGTTTCTCACAATTGTTCAAATTTGGAAATTACACTACAGAAACAGAATAAGAATTTGATATTTACAAAAAAATAAATTGTTTGAAAGCAGCTATATTTAAATTCAGTCCATTCTGAAACTTCGCTCCGTACACATAAACGTTTAACCCTATCTTGTTCATTACGACTGGATCTTCTTATGAACGATTCTTGGGCATTTTCAATCGACCTGTCTTCTCTTTTTAGACGATTTCGTTTTAAAATCGTTACGGAACGACTTCAGCACATCGTAACAAAATTTGTCCGATAATTTTTGTGTTAAAAAAATATTAAACCAATGCAAGAATCGCTTTCTCTTGGAATCTTATCAAACCGCGTGATTGTGTGTATCAATGTATCATTACCCACTATGCAATCTGGCCGGCAAGAACTTAATATTTCTTTTTTAACTCGAGAGTGAGATACTTCAACTTCTTCTGTTAATCTTTTTATTTCTTGTTTTTGTTGTATAAATGAATATACTTTTGTTCCTGTTAAAAATACCATTGCGTTGTTTCTTGAAGCTCTGAATATTTTAAGTGGAGGAATCATTCCATACCCCCACATGTTCATGTCTGTGGGTGAGGACGAAGTGTTGCCAAAAGGCAATTAACAAATTCGGACTGATTTTGCATTAACGTAATCGTTTTATGTATATAGATTGCGCAGTTTGTTGCAGGTTAAAACGAGAATCAGCTCCGAAAGTACAGACGCTGGATAAATGAATATAACCATTATTCTGTTCATTTTCTTATCTTGTGCGATGCATTTCTAAATCAATTGCAGATTATCAGGTGAATTAAAGTGGAATGAGCCTATTGGTAAATTTTGATCCCGTAAAATTACTCAATTTTGTATCTACTCCTTCTTTAAAGAACATTTTCCCCTATTTTTATTATGCAAGTTATAGATTTTTTACATTACTCTAGATTACCGAATAACCCTACCGATTAGTTCCAAATTTGTTTAATCGTATTCTCCTACAATTACCAAATAGTTCCAAAATTTTATTTAATCGTAAATAACTAATATCTCCTGTAAAAGTTTTTGTTTATATTTGAAACAAAATCCGTTCTATTTCAAGGAATTCTTTATCTAGTCCCATTACGCATAATAATTCACTTTTTTGAATAAACAGATCATAGATGTAATTATAGTAATTAACAACCATCAATTCGATTTCATTGTCAATTATATAAATATTTATCATTATCTAAACACATAGAACAAAACATTTTCTATAAATTTAAAATAACAATGTCTATAAACATAAACAATTTCGCTAAATCTAATATTTCATTTCACAGAATATATATAAAGTTCATTATTTGTCGGAAATATTTTATACTGATTTTAGAATACAAATATAATTACTTTCATATCAAAAGTAATACGTAATCAGTAGAAGAAAGATGGCTCTTTACTATAAATAATATCGCCAAAATTTTGTCATTGATTGCAAAAGTATCTATACTATAGGATATACGTATTTCCTATAGTATAAGAAATTCATATTTCATATTGCCAACTGATGCTTGGTTCATGCCATAATAATAATAATAATAATACTGGTAGAAGAAATGTTTCGCTAAAGAAAATTCTATATTTCTTCACATTTATTTTGTTTCTATGAAAACGAATATGGAGCAAATCAGTTATCAATATTTGAATTATGTTTTTGATCTTATTTCATTAAAAAATTATTCTTTTACTGTTATGTAGATATTTTATGAAACATTATGATATACTTAAGCATACACGATAGCCACAAAACGATTTTGTTATTGAAGTAATGAATAGTTCCAAATCTTTAATCTTTTGCACTCATTAATGTGCCATTTTAAACAATGCATCATTTTAACACTGATTTATTTCTATAGTCATAAAAAATCACAGCGATATAAAAAATAGTTATCAATTCTTTTGCAAAAAATCAACCAATAAAATTTTATTTAACAACTTGCGTAGTATTAAAATGAGACCAATTAATAAATTGACTGAATCATCTGTGATTTACATGTACTCTTCTAATTAGATTTTCCTTTTTCTAGTACAGGGTGCGGAAAAAAAACTGGGAAAAAGTCATTACATCAAATAATAGAAATTAAATAATTTCTTTTTAATTTTTGTTTATTTCTTTTTATCTATAACTTCAATTATAACATATTTTATAATGCATCTTTTAGTTCACGTATTGACTTTTGGCTTCTTTACAATGTCAAGCAAAAGACATGCCATTTTAGAATTGTTTAAACAAGAAAAACCAAGAGTAAGAAGTCGTTTGTTTGCTTAATGTGAATCGGCAAACAGTATCTATAGTTTCAAAGAGCTTGGCAATGATGGTCCAAGTCCAGGAAGTGAACGAAAAGGTATGGTGAACATTTTCTGAAACCGTAAGATAATCAAAAAGCGAGTTCAATGAAATTCAAGGGTTTCCATGAGAAAGATCGCTCGTGAACTGGGAATAAGGGACCGATCAGTGCAATGAATGGCAAAAACAGAGCTTGGACTAAAGCCTTACAAGTTCCAAAAAGTTCAGCTTCTCATCGAAGAAAACAAACTCGTGCGGCTCCAAACTTTTGATACGCTCCGCAAGTCAGAGCCAAGAGAGATTCCTTTTCGCTAATGAGAAACTCTTTACCGTCCAAAAGCTCATAACTTTTAAAACTATAGGATCTAGTCTGTAAACCTTTCAAGCACTTCATCAAGAGTTGAACATCGCAATAATTCAAAGTCAGTCCGAGACGGAATTTGCTATTTCGAATTTAACAACAACTATTTACACAGTTTAAATGCCAAAACTTTAGAAATTTAAGTAAATATTCGTATCAAAAAATGTATGAAGCGATTTTTTTAGATTAGAAATAAAACATTGCTTACCAACTTAGGAACGATGTTTGATCAACTTATTATTCTGATTGTTAAGTATACGAACAACAGAACACAGATAAAGAAATGAGTGCACACTGATACACGTGTTTATTTATCTTGTATCACAACTGGAAAACTGTTTGACATAATAAATATTTACGAAATAATTATTACCAATGAGGTTAACTCCAAAATCTCTGAAGGCGACTTAATGGTCTTTAGGCATTTTGATATTGACTATCTATAGCATTATATTATACGATTTTCATGGAAAAAAAACCCAACCCCAGTGGGAATGGTCCCCCCAAAATCCCCCAAATGGTCTCCCCAAAAATTTGTAGCATACTTTGCGATAAAAGTTGTATCTCTCTTACCTCACATAAAATTGCAGACCTTCGGTACGACTTCGAATGCCTGGTATGGAATTGACAATAATTACGAAATATAGATTCTTTTGATGTAAAGCTAGCCTTATTACTGAATCTGTCGTGCAAATATATACTTTGAAGGCCATTTTACTTCCGATTGATTTATCACTCCAGGGGCACCTCGAAATGAGAATGAGATACTTCCGGCATGGTGATTGGAGGGTGCACAAAAAGGGGGGGGGGTCTGACTCCTCCCATCGATGACGGGACGTACTTTCTTAAGGAAGGGTTGTACCGTGACCAGTGATGTCCTTTAGGACTCAACTACAGTTTCCACCAATGTTGCTGTTACAGCGGTCCGGTCATTCAGTTTTCGTTATCCATGTGCCTTCGGACGGGTCGGAGAGTCAGTGATATGACTTATTTAATCTGTCATGCAAATATATATTTTGGAGGCTTTTTTGTATCTGATTGAGATAAAAATTTGATATGGAATAACAGATGTAGTCACTAACTCCTATACCGAATGTCGTAGATTAAAAAAATTCGAACTCTATATTTTGAAGAATCTCCATATTTCAGACTTTTATGAGTCCAAAAAACACAAATTTTGGAATCTGTCTATCTGTTTCTGAACACGATTCATGCAAGTTAGCGAACCCATACTGGGCACTGATCTACAATAATTACAAAATACATAGATCTTTGGCACGAATTTAATCTTTTTACAGAATCTATCGAGTGATCTTTGGAAATTTTTCTTGCAATTCATTCCTGGCATGCAGTTAATATAAAAGCACCAAAAAACAAAATATGCCTTTTGGCTGACTTTTTAAAAATGGATTGAAACAGAAATTTAACATAAAACTGTCCTTAAGTAATCAAAAGGATATATTTTTTTTTACAAAACTTTATTTATTTGATTGTATTTATGAACTATTACATTTACATGAATGCGAAAATACAGATTGACAGCTGATCACACTTTTAACACAGTTGATAGTTGATCAGTCTTTTACACAGTTGATAGTTGATCACTTTATCAATGTTTGATACGGACTTGCCTTATAGATGCTAAATCTGTGTGCTAAATTCGTCCACCTAGTTTTCTTCGATTTATAGTAATAATGTTTTGTATTGCGATAGACAGGCTTTCTTTGAATGGATTTATCTCAAGTATTGATAAAAATCTATAAATAGGTTCGAAGACTACATATCAAACTACTTACTAAACCTTTCAGGCTTCAAAGCGTTTTCGAGTGATTGTGCGCACAGACAGACATTCTTTTACTCTAGGAAGTCTGAAGCATGAAAATTAATCAAAAACTAGAGTTCAAATCTTTGACAATTACAAAACTTGTTCTGTACTCTCTTAAGAATGAAGCATTAATGCTTTATTCCCTTCATGCTTTACGTTTTTCTGTGGGTGTTTACTACTTTATAAGTATTAATCGTGTTTAGTTTTATTATATTTATGTTCAGTTTTGCTGTAAAATTCAGTCATATATTGAGAATGGTGTTTGAACCGGCTCTATCTTCTTCGAAAACTTTCTATGCTACAGCAGCTAGAGAACGTTTGGCCCGACAGATTTACTGAATGCCAAATGTCCTTAAACTGGAACTAGTCCATAGAATGTTATTAATTAAGAAAAAAAAACAACACTTGGAACCCACTTTACCTCAAGTCCATTTCTTGCTGCCCCCCCCTTTTTTTAAACATAATCCTCAAACCGGTCATTTATCTTAAATCTTATAAAATAGAAATCTATTTCTTAACTTAAATTCAGAATTAATAAATAAAAAAAACAGAATTAATGAATTAAAAAAAACGCACAAATCAAATCGTTTTCCTTAGGAAATGTCTTGTCCGACACATATCAGTCATGTTCGTATGATTGATCTCGTAACCGGAAATAATAAACAACAACTGTTATGGACTAGTAATCGGGAATTGCGCAGAGATGTTGGGGGCAGGTTGTTTGATACCTGTCACGTGAGCATGAAATGACTTCATTCTTAAGCAGCGTTTGCACGATGCCAACTAATGCGCGCGATGGAAATCCACGCCTACCTCAGGAAGATCATGTGATAGCAGTTGGATTATAGAAAATAGTTGTCCCGATAAGACAACCATTTGCCACTGTCCCATTGGGGTCGCATCATGTTCCTGAGGCAGGCGTGACCTCCCACTAAGCGTAATCATTAACCTCGTGTGAACGCTGGTTTGTTTGTGATGCTAAGGACAGTACCTCTGTTGGTAATTCTATCTCTAAGCTTCTACATCAGAGAACGTTAGAATCAGAGTACTAAATTTAAGATGCCATCTAAAAATCAGATCATCGCCGGAATCGGATTGACTTACTGGATTAAAAGTTAAAAATTAAAATTATACCACTATAATCTAAGCTAAGATTATATCACTAGTCCATTGAGGGTTTAATGGGTGTCAATGGGGCTATGAAATAATCCATATGACAAAGGCACAT
The DNA here is from genome assembly GCA_026543865.1 of Argiope aurantia. Taxonomy (NCBI): domain Eukaryota; kingdom Metazoa; phylum Arthropoda; class Arachnida; order Araneae; family Araneidae; genus Argiope; species Argiope aurantia. The sequence continues at coordinate 443,478 of JAPMOR010087345.1, forward strand.
ATAACCCAGCCCAATATGGTCCTCTTAAAAGCTGATCTCAGGTAAAAAAAGAAAGATGCGAATCTGAATAAGTGTTAATGTATATTTGGAAAACTTCAAAAATTTCTTCCTTTAGCAGGAATCTGATTTAGTGCATTTTTTGAGAAGTGTACGTTACAAAAGAGGTCTCTAGGATTTGAATTAGTTTTATAACCCAAATGGATAGTGATGAACATCACGGCATACTATAGTATCTGTAAGAAAACGGTTTGATTATTGAAATGAAATGAGCAAAACTAAATATTTGTTTAAATATGGTGAGTTAACGTCAACGCTACGCTTAAATTAACGCTTCCAAAATAATTTCCTTGCTGAAAAACAGGTAACTAAAATTATTTTATTTTTGTACCAAATAGGAAATTCTTCACATTTATTAATTTCTTTTCACTTTAAAAGCAAATGATGTCTTATTTTAATCGTTTTATTAAATCGTTTTTTAATTAAATTGTATTTTTTAGCCTATTTACACATCTATTAATTTAACCCTTGGCACTCGGAAAAGTTATTCGATGCATTTTATTCACTTAAGTGACAGACTTGTTCATTGCTTCGAAAAATAACTATATATAATTGTCTTAATGTATATTTCTCCGAATTATTTTCCACGTGTTCTTACCATTTTGTATGTATTTTTAATAAGTATAACAAATAAATAAAATGTCAAAATGATGTACTGTCGTAAATGGTAAGAGTTGCCATCCGAGTACAAAATATTAAACGCAATGATACAGATAGCTGTGAAATAAAATTTTATTCCTAAATAAAACACTTTCTGATGTCCTGTGAAAATTTTCATAAAATTGTTAGATAAACATTTTTAAAATCTATTTATTATAGATATAATCCTTTATGACCGTAGTTCAGATTTCTTGTACTATTTCTGACGATATTTCTTGCGCTGATAGATTTGGAAAAACAGTATAACAAGCGACATTATCACAGAAAGAACGCTATAGTAATTTGTGATGTTATATCTGAATTTTATCTTATAAATCGCACTTTTAATGTATTGATGTATCAAATGGTGATATAATTTAAAAAATAGTTTTAAACTGATTAAGAATTCCAATGACAGCAAACCCAATCCATTGTTACCATCTGTTGCAGGTCTGTAGACGTACTATCTGGATTTTTCACATACAATTACATATTCAACAAATTAATCATTATTTTATATTGATTTTAATTCTAGAATTTCCTTTATAGATATAGAATCCAATATGAGTTTAGAATGGACAGCTGGCATGACTTTGGCGTTTTTATTTGGAACAATCAAATTCCTTTGCGACAACTTGATTGGTGGGATTGATGTCCTGCCATCCGTCGTATACTATCCATTAATGATCTTATTTGGAATTCTTTTAACAAGTTATTTGACAGCTTGCTGCATCCGTGCATATGAGAGACTTTTTGGAGACGACGACGACAGAGATTGATCGAGATGATTCGTCTAGACTCAAAGGGTGCCGACCCAGTTCGAGATTTATATGACGAAAAGAGATCATGATGATATATTGCTTTTATGAAAAATGTCTCGATTTCTTTTAATGAAGTTTTAACTGTTGTTTTAAAAGACCAATAAAATTTATTCAAATAGCTACATTCTGTTTCTTACATTTTCGATTTTATTCACGCAAAAGTATAGCTTTTATTTCAGGCATATAATGCCATTTATTATAGATATATTGGGAATGAATTTTTGACGTTTTTCAAAATCTTGGTCATACTTAAGAAACAACCTAATAAATTAGGAAACTTTTCCTCACACACTGATTATTTTAATTTCTAAGCGGGAGATTGCCAACCAAATCATAACTCCTTTCTATATAGAACTATGGAAATGATTCTCTCTCTCTCTCTATATATATATATATAGAATTGTAGAGTAGAAATCTTTTCTTTGTTACCGAGACAATTCTAATGGTATTGGTAGCCATCTGGGTAGTTTAAAATAAATTTTTCCCATTGGAAAATATAATAGAGGTCCATTTTGAACACCAAGACGTGTAGTATTTAGCACACTGTAGTCAATGTTCAATGTACCTTTCAGTCCATTCAAGTTGGTTTTCCCTTCAACGGAATATGAGCTTTTGAAGCCTTATATGTAGTTGTAGACAATTCTTCTTCAAATGTGTGTGTGCTGCCAGCATTATTTTGAGCTTTGTCTGATTTTTAGCTCTCGAAAGATTCTTTGATAGTGTTGCATCAGTTTTTAGGTATAGAAATCTTCTTTTTAATATTTGACTAAAATTTCTTATGAAGCTCGAAACTAGATTTAGATTGATATGTAGCTGGTTGCAATTTCTTTCATTTTTGGCACCGTATTTGTACAGCTTTAATTTGGCTTGTTTGAAGATTTAAACTCATTTAATGATTTTTCTCTAGCATTCTAAAATTGATGAAAGCGACCGCTTTCTATAAAATTGTACTTTTCTTGACAAAAGCAGGTAAAAAGAATGAAACGTCTGAAGGTTTATAATATCTTAGAAAACAATTATTTCAGCCTTAATTAGCATGTGTCCTACTTTTTAAACGCATGAAAAATAGTATACCATTTTTCTTAATTTTTAGTAGTTGATAAATTACTCACTTTAAAATAAAAGGAAAAAATAGCTAAACAAAGTAAGAAATTTAGATCAACAGGATCAAAATTCAAAGCATAATTTGTAAAATTTGACTGCTATTTATAGTTTTTTTTTAACACAGTAATTATTTAATTCTTAATATTAACCTCGATTATATTCAATATGGCTGAAGCAATGTGAGGGGTAAATGTTGAAATATTAGTGAAATCGGAGTATTTTAGATTTATAATTGCTTAATCAGTTCTATTCCCCGTTTAAATTTCTATTTCGAAAATGAAATACTACCTGGAGACTTTATTAAGCTGTAAGTTGATAAATAATGGAGCATTATTGCACAAAAGATATCAAACATAAGATTTTTGCCAGTCAATGATTCAATGTCGAGGTAATTTACACTTAAGTTTCCTTTAAATTAATTTTAATTTCAGGATTTTTCTGTTAGACGATACTATTTCGAAGTTTCCAGACTGAAATTTAAAACTAGATCGTGCATGATATGCGAGTTGGCATACAATTTTGAAATTACACAAACACTCTTTTGGAAGAGATAGAATGTAAAATTTTAAATCGTATTTAGTTTGTAATGTTTATATACGATTTCCAAATTATTATTTGCAAACCGATTCTAAAACCTCCCATGCTTTTGCGCATGATTTAGGATAGGTTTAATACGGACAAATAGGGGTAAGAGGAAAGATGGAAAAAGGAGATGTTTACATTTAACAATAAAGCACACTGGGATTACTTAATAAAATAAATTTTGAATTAAAGTAAAATAATATGGTCAGAAGCGATACGATACTCACATACATGTGAAAAAAAAAGAAAAAAAGAAACTGAACATACAAGTATCAAATAAGATGTAAATCAAGGTCAAAGAATGGCGAGAATTCTGGAAATGCACTTATCATTCCGATTCTCCCCTTTTACTGAGCCGGCGTCCTGGCCTAGAATTAGCGCGTCTTCCCCGTGATCTAGGCGTTTCTGGTTCGAGCATGGTTGTTCTCTCTGTGAGGTGCGTGAAAGAGACCCACCACTATAAAAAGGGGTTGTGCAAGCGAGTGTGTGTGTGCTATCTTCATTTGAGCTAGAAGTCAGTCTTCTGCCCTCAGGTGTTCAGGGGTCTTTACCCTCAGAAGCTACTGCGCAAAAATTTGGCTTAAAATAGTCACACACACACACAAAAAAAAAACTTTTACTGATATAGAATAGACGAAAAATGGTAGTCTCAGGATATTAAAACAAACAATAAAGGGCCAGACTTCTAATTTTGAACATTGGTCAGATAGCGAGGATGACACCTAAACTGAAACTAAGCTTTACAAAAAAAATTTGAAACCACAGCAGCAGGAAGGACATTTGAGGTCGAATCGGAAGCAAAGACTTTTTCACCCGATCGTCGGGGTTCGCATTCTTAGCTGTGATCAAGGATGATGATTATTATGTTAGAAACATTTTTTTCTAAACATCTAAGCATCTCTAATGTAAGGGTATTTAATTCACAATATTAAACATAACATGCCTTGTAAAAAGTAGATTTTCTGCCCATTTGGATTGCTTATATCTCGATGCCAAGATTATTCCATTAGGTCATTGAGACCTGGTGTTATAATCTTGAGGATCGTTGAAGGCATGATACTCAAGTTGATAAGAACGTATGTGATCCAGCACCAAATCAATCTTTTTATGATAAAAAAATGAAATCTGATAATGCAAATTTCAAATTATTATGTTTTTCAGATTATTTATTAATTTAGTTATATTTTTTTCAAATCGCATGGTATCAATCCGACAGAAAAACATCATGTTTGCATATGATTCATATTTCACAACCACCAAGATTTAGTTGTTGTTGTTGTTGTTTATTGGCGCAAGAGCCATATTTGGCTATGGTGCGCCAATCAAATGGTAAAATTTAAAACCAAAAGATACATGTTTTATAAAATATACAAAACAATTGCACAAAGATCAAAAAGCTCCTTAAATATCACGATACACAAAGCAAAAACAAAGAACA
>JAPMOR010087345.1:448128-527438 GCA_026543865.1 Argiope aurantia
TTTAAAAAGTTAAAAATATTTGGATGGTGTTTTTTGCCCACCAAGTCCAGCATATTTACAGACAACGAATTAAAATAAAAATGACGATGATTATTAAATGAACTACATTCAACCAAAATATGAACAAAGCTAAAATCAACACAATATCGAGGACAGACTGGTGGTCTCTCGGCATAGAGAAGATGGCGGTGAGTAAAGCGAGTATACGGAGACGAGTTAGTTTGACGTCTAACTCTCGTATAGGTAGAGCCGGCTAGACATCAATGGAAGGTTTAATGATATGCAATTTATTATGTACTTGTTTATCCCATTTTTCTTGCCAAGTGGAATTAAGGCGGCTAACAAGAGTTTTCTTGATATCACAGTAGGGAAGATCTTGTGTCAAAAAAAAAAAAAGAAGCAGATTTCGCAGCTGAGTCTGCCGCTTCGTTGCCAGAAATGCCTACATGACTCGGCACCCAACAAAAGGTAATATTACAACCCTCTTTCTGAAGTTGTTGTAAATGGTATAAAATTTTGAAAGCCTCGGGGTGCATTCGATTGTTGTAGTGAGACAGAGTTTCTAAACCGCCCATGCTGTCTGTATAAATAATTACATTATGCTGAGTAGCAGGTGATATTTCCTGAGGAGTATAGGAAATGGCCACTAACTCAACGGTATACACAGAGTTATATTTATGTAGCCGATAGCTCAAAGTATGAGACGGAGTGACAATAACACAACCAACATATTCCTCCGATTTTGAGCCATCTGTAAAAAATGGTAGGTGGGAGGAGTACAAACAGCGATGGCTAGAAAATAGTTGTTGGAAAACCACAGGCGGAGTCACTGATTTATCAAATTTATAAAATGGATTCAAGAATAAAAATTGCGGAACATCCCAGGGAGGAATGCAAAAGTAATCAAGAGATTTAATATTAACATTGTTAAGGTCCAAGTCATGCAGAAGCATTTTGACTCTCACAAAATGAAAGAACATGATAGGGTCTAGCGTCATAAATTCTTCGAAGACTAGCCGGAAGATCAATTTTACACAAAGGATGGTTCGGCACAGTCTGCACACGGAAAAAATATAATATAGATATTTTTTTCTGTCTTAAATCAAGAGGTAGCTGGTGACAAATATTATACAGACTTTCTACAGGTGAAGTTCTAAAGGCACCTGAAGAGATTCGTAGAGCGCTATGATGAATGGTATCCAGCCTGTATAAAACACTAGGGCGAGCAGATCCATACACCATACATCCATAATCTAGATGAGAAAGAATGACTGTCTCATAAATACGAAGAAGGGAAGTTCGATCGGCTCCCCACGATGTCTTGGAGAGCACTTTTAAAATGTTTAGAGATTTGTCACATTTCTTCTTCAAGTGTAAAACATGAGGAAGGAAGATAAGTTTGTGATCAAAAATTACTCCCAAAAGACGTACTTCTTTAGAAACAGGAATAGGAACATTTTGAATATGAATGTTCGGATCAAGGTGAATATTTTTTTTCCTGAAGAAATGGATGCACCGACTTTTATCGGCAGATATAGTGTGCCTATTATTATCACATCACATTACCAACTTGTTAACTGCGTTCTGCAGCTGTCTCTCAATTAACAACATGTTTTTGTCTTGACAAGAGATTTGAAGGCCATCAACATATAAACTTCCATGAACAGATGGTGGCAAGATATTTAAAATCTGACTAATATGAAGGATAAATAGTGTGAAGCTGAGGACGCTTCCTTGCGGGATTCCCTCAGCCTGGATAAAATTATCAGAATAAAAATTACTCATGCGAACACGAAACGTTCTACGAGATAAAAAGTGTTTTAAAAATATTGGTAAATTACCTCTAAAACCGAAGGTAAAAAGATTAGAAAGTATGCCATGTCGCCATGTGCGATCATAAGCCTTTTCAATGTCCAGAAATATAGAGACAAGGTGATTTCTTCTAACAAAGGCGTTTCGTATTCGAGTTTCCAGAAGAATTAGGTTGTCGAAAGTAGATCGTCCTCTACGGAAACCACTTTGCAAAGGGGCGATACATTCCTGTTTCTCTAATTGAAATACTAGCCTCGTATTAACCATTCGCTCAAAGGTTTTGCAAAGACAATTTGTGAGTGCTATTGGTCTGTAGTTCAGAGGGTGTGATGGATCTTTTCCAGGTATTAGGATTGGAATCACAATAGCCTCGTGCCATTGTGCAGGGAACTTTTGCTCAGGCCAAATTCTGTTAAATAGTAATAACAGATTTGAAAGAGAAGTTCTACTCAAATGGCGAAGCATGTTATATGTAATTCCATCTGGCCTGGGACTGGTATCGTGAGTTTTAGATAATGCCGCTTCCAATTCATACAAACGAAACTCACAGTTATAAGGAGAGGTATTTCGTTCATTAAAAAGCAAAGGTAGCCGTTCCGCACGATTCTTAATTGCCAGAAACTTAGGACTATAAGAATCTGTTGCGGAAACTTGTGCGAATGCATGTTCGAGGAAATTAGCTACATCTAATGGGGCAGAATGCACTGTGTTTGCTGTTTTTAAAACTGGAATTGAAGATTCGTTGTAGATCCCATTTGCGGCTTTTATTTTTTTCCACAAAAGTTTAGTGGAAGTTGAAGATGTGATTGAGGACACAAAATTGATCCAAGATTCCCTCTAACTACGACGGCGAATGCGTCGAGCTAAGGCTTTGGCTTTCTTAAAAGCGACAAGATTTTCCGTCGTTGGGTACCTTCTAAAAATGTTGCAGCGTTTTTTCTGGTTTTTAAGACTATCGCGACAAACATCATTCCACCAAGGTCTGAGAAATTTTCTGAGACGTGGGGAGCTCTTTGGAATAGTGGCATTTGCGGCGTGTATTATGATATCAACAACATGCTGTACTGCTTCCGTGATGTCGGTAGTTTTGACCATTGCCTCTGTAATATCTGCCAGCTGGGAGAATGCAGTCCAGTCTCCTCGCTGAAATAGAAAACGTGGTGGACAGCGAGTCGGAACACCACTATCGGCTTGGGAGACTATTACAGGATAATGATCACTATTGTATAGATCATCATCGACCTTAAAATTCATCAACGGAAGAAGCTTGGGAGAACAAATGGCCAAGTCAAGACTATGGAAGCTACGTGTGGGTTCATGGAAGTATGTTTTCTCGTCTTTATTCAGAAGACAGATACAATTATTTGATATGAACTGTTCAATCTGTGTCCCACGAGTATTTGTGCTATCCGAACCCCACAAAGTGCTATGTCCATTGAAATCGCCGAGTATAATGAAAGGTTTTAGAAGTTGGTCCAGTAAGTCGTCAAGATCTTGTTGACGAATGATATCATGAGGCGGCAGATAGATACAGCAGAGTGTGACTAACGTTCGTGTGTGAACTTGCACAGCCACAGCTTGCAAAGTCGTATGTAAAGTGAGTGGTGTGCTCGGATGAAGATTGGATGAGAAGAGACAGACACCACCAGAACTGTGAGTTCCTGTGTCTGCATCTTTTCGAACACAGTTGTAGCCGCGCAATTTAATAGGAATATTGGCAGTCAGGAATGTTTCTTGGACACAGAAACAGACTGGATGAAATTTGTTGAAAATTGTCTTGATCTCAGAGAGTTTGGACCGAAGGCCGCGACAATTCTATGAAAGAAAGGTACCCATTAAGAAAGTCTTGTAACGGAAGAGGAATTAAAGGCAATGTTAGGAGGATGCGAAATATCGTAGTTCATTTTCAAATCATCCTCTTCGTCTGATGGGTGAAGTGAGATAAGATCAGGAGTTTTAGGCATGCCGCCAAAAATGGAAGCTAAGTCTTTGTATATTATGCCCTGATTCGCAAGTTCCAGAGCAACTGAATTTTGTTAAAGGGATTTTTTAAATTTTGATGAAAAATCTTTTTCAGCAAGGCCACGTTTGGAAAGCTTTAGCTTTAAAGATTTGTTAGACTTTGCTTTCTGTTTTGGTGTTTTTTGTTTGACAGGTCCGGAGGGACAGGTTGAAGAATTTTCTATATCAGATTCAGATGCCTTATCAGGAAGTTTTGCGTTAGGATTGCGTTTTGAACAATCTGAACATAAACAATTTTGGCAAAAGGATTTTTGAGCAGCGGAAGCATAGCTGAGACCAGGTTTTGAAGTTTGGGCTAGAATTTTCCTTCTAGCTTCGGTATAAGAAATATTTTCTTTTATTTTAGTTGTGGTTATTTGTTTCTCTAATTGCCAGCGTTCAAATGATCGAGAGAATGATGTGTGTTTGCCATTGCAGTTGACATATTTTTCTGGTGCAGAGCACTGCTGGCTATCCTGTCCCTTTTCTGCACAGCGGGCGCAAGTAAGAGTCCCACGGCAGTTGGCCTTCGAATGGCCAAAACGCTGGTATTGAAAACACTTTAGAGGATTTGTAATATATTGTCTGACAGGTAATTTAATATATCCAGCACATACGTATTCGGATAATTGGGGTGTGTGAAATGTCAGAATGTAATGTTTTGTGTGGAGGAGCTGTCCATCCCCCTAACATTTATTTGTTGTACGTTTGTCACTCCTTGGGTTTTTCGTTCCTTAGTTATCTCCTCTAAAGGAACATTAAAAAGCTCCCCACATGTTATTACGCCTTTTGAATAATTCAGAGAGGTATGTGGATAGACTGTTATTTGTATGGTAGCTAAAACTTTAAGTTTGATGATTTGCTGGGCTTGCTTATTTGAGCAGACTTGAACCAACAAATCACCAGAACACATTTTTCGAATAGATGATACGCCGCCGACTGTTGCTGCAATTGCCTTCTGCACAAGAAATGGTGAGACTGAATGAAAAGAATCTTTTCCATCTGACACACGTTTCAAAACAAAAAAAGGAATCAAAATTGTGATTTAGAGTTTTCATTTGAGGATGATGCCCACTGAAGGGAGATTTTCGGGAGGAACCCATGCGATATTGATAAAAATTCAGGTCCGACGGCACCGCCCACCACGGAACCCAACAAGGGAAGGCAGCCACCTGCTCTGGTCATTTCCAGCCTCGGCACTTACCCTAGTGCTAGCTAGAACCTATACGCTCTGAATTACCCCCGGGGACAGTGACCACCCTTAACGCCAAGCCCAAGGAGTAACCCCTTCGCTTGATCCCAAGCAGACTAGCCACTAAGGTGACTAGATACCGGCCGATTGATGCACAGGGGACCACAGTGCACCACCCGTCTTTCTAATGGGTCGTCATGCACGACCAACACGAGGGGTTTTGGCTGTCCATGAGAAGCAAGAAGCAAACAGAGCGGCGACAACTTCTCATGGAGAGCTCCCTCGCTTGCCGTCGAGGGAAGGAAAGACACAGCAGAAAGCAGAAGGCGTAGGGGAGTGGAAACATAAAGGGAGTATAGATCCCTAGGTACCTCGGGATTGGGACACCCGTACTCACCTATAGTAGGTGAGCTTCTGAGGATCACCAAGATTTAGAAAAACGATACGTTTTTTCCAACTCAAAATCGTTTGAGCTCCAATCTTTTTGCCAGCTAGAAACATTGAAAAAAAATTATATATAATTTGTTGGCGAAAAGGCGCCAAATGGGACAAACTTTTTTTTTATCATTTTCTAATAGCCCTAAAAGAGAAAAATGAATGCTTCAAAAGTGAAAAATTGCTAATTTTGTGTCCGTGTGTTTTGAAACTTCAAAAACCTCTGACCGAAACAACATTGTGTTCTCACATGATAAAAATCTGATCTCAGTAAAAGAAAGTGTTTGATGCGAAATTTGAAAGAACCGTTCTTTCTAATTTTAGCATCTGTTTGAAATTTTTTTTTTCGAATTTCATCCCTTTGCATCCGTCATCTAACCGCGGTTCAAAATAACGATGTCCTTCCCAAAATTAGCCCTCGTGTTGCTTTACAACGGGACGTTAATATATCTAAACTAAACTAAACTAAAACTAAACCCTTTGCTGAAATTTAATTTAATATACGTTTAAGAGAAGATTAACCTCAAAAGATGGTATCCATCTTGGATTCGAACTAGTTCAAGGGGATAATATACAAAATCAGGACATATTATAGTAGCTGTGGAAAAAAAGAAGGTTGCACATTGAAATGAACTGAGCAATGCTACATGTTTATTAAAGCTCAGATAATATAGTTGTAATTTTATGTTGTTACGTTTTAGCGATTCCGACATAATTTAAAACTTTTCTCACTGAATAACAGGTAATTAAAACTTTTTTTCCTAACAGAAAATTCTTCATTATTTTCATTTTACTTGAAAAGCAAATCTCTTATTTTAATAATAAATCCTTTTTGTTCAAATTGAACTTTTTAAAACCTATTTCAACTTGCATCAATTTCATTGAATTAGGATTTGATATAAATTATGTCATTCATGAATTATATTATTCATGAATGCTAGATATAATTCATAATGACACATATAATGATAATTAATAAAAAAAATATGTCACAAAAATGAATTTCAATATGATCAAAATTGTAAACTCGTATTAAAATTTGGATGCAATTGGTCCAAGAGGAAAGATTTATGCTTTTCTCTAATCAACAAAACTTGACACAAAATGCAATTTATTTAAATAATCAGGAAAGACGAGATAGAATTCTTCCATTTATGATTTAATTATGTTTTTTTAAAGGTAGATGACTACGTTGAAAAGTGGATTTTTTTGCATTTAATATTTGTAATGCTTCAACAGGTTTCTTTATAAACCTGTAAGAGTCTTGTTTTTATTTTTTGGGGGAATAAATTGCACTGATTTTTATATTTGCATTTACATATGTTTAATGATGTTTTACCTTTTTAGACGCTATTTTCTGAAATGTAGAATAAGATAGAATTTTCTTACGAAAAACTTCATAATTTAAAATCTAATGCATAGTTTCTGTTCAATTTTGGTACATTGATTTCTCAACATATTCTGCAGTTCTTGAACTAGAGAATAAGTAATCTACTCATATAGAAATATTTTGTGGTTGTTTTAGTGCTTCATCATGTGAAAAAAATTGAAAATTTCGTGTTATTTATCAGCCGAACGTCAGTATTTAAAGAATGTATAGAAATACAGCTTATTTTTTCTATTAAGGAACTAGATAATATTTCCTTTAAGCTATATGGAAAATTTTAAGCAAATCATTTGATAAACCCCTAAATTAGAAGGTTTTTGCTTTATACCTTATTTAGCCAAAAAGGCCCTTTTTTTTCCCAATTTTTTTTTAAACGTTGTCATTTAATTGGCATATTTTGGTTTCATACATGTTTTTTCAATCCTCTTTATGTTACTATTCAAAAATATAAGTTCCCGAACGTTTTTCAAAAAATTTTTCCCGAACTTAGTAACATGCCTTACAACTATTGTTTCTTTTTTTTTTACAGACTACGACGTTCCAAACATGAACTGGAAGACTGCAGGCATTCTTTGTGCAGTGGCCTTGATATTGTGGATTTCCCACCACCAATTTTTACTTCCTTATATAGACGACATTCTTCGCATTTGCAGAACTGTATACTCTTTTTATTTGTTAGTGGCGTTCGTAATGATAATCTGTTATGTTTTGAAGAAAGTCCTTAATGATTTAAGAAAATTTATTATTTTTCTGGTTAGTACTTTTATAAATGAAATTGATTATGATTGAAAGACGAGAATAATTGCTTGTATGCAATTGTTTTATAATATGACAAATTATACAAGAGTGTCTCGTATAGTTACTTTTTAAAAAGTTTACAATTATTTTATCAGTTTTTTTAAAAATAAAGATGTTTTTTATATAATTTTTTGTCAATTTCTTAAATTTTAAACAATCGCCAAATGTTCTTCAAAAATTGTATGAATGTACTTGAATAAATATATTTATACTAAGGTTATTACGATATTATCAGATTGAAAATTTTTGGAAGGAAAGTAGAGGTTTCTTTACGTACAGGATCCGCAAAATTAGATTTGTTAGTTATATTAACGTCCCGTTTTAAAGCAGCACAAGGGCTATTTTAGGACGAACCTCGTAATTTCGAACCACGGTCAGGTTACTAGGACGACACCTGAGTCGGCACCCCATCTCGAAACTACTACACCACACCAAAGGGAGGACGTTTGACCCCGTTGGATTTAAAGTGAACCATATCCGCTTACACGACGGTTCTTTCGTGGAACCGGGTCTCGAACCTGAAACCCATCGGTTCCGAAGCCGAGACCTTACCATCAAGCCACTGTGGCTCACAAAATTTGATTTGAATTACGTAGTCCAGGAAGTAACTTATGCTACCATTAAGATTATCAAATATAAGTTTTTACTTCCATCTCTAAAAAACACTAATGAAGAATTTTCTATACATATGGCATTTTCTTAGTTCCCCAATGGAGAGAAATCTGCAGATGTTAAATTATTAACCAAGTAATTAATCTCTTTTTGCATTGATATATTTCGTCATACTCGATTAAGAGGTTAAATCATGTGAAATAAGGCTTATCATTTGTATCCTTTCTTCCCGGCCAGAATTATTGTAATGTTATCTAGCATACCGTTCATTCTGGGATTCGAAAACCCTCCTCACTTTTGCGCATGCGTCAGGGTACCTTTATGTCATCCAAAGGGGGAGGGGAAGGAAAGATGAAAGGGGATTGTTTACATTTAGCAATAGGATGAACTCGGATTATTCTCAAAAGTAAGATGCATAATAATCATTCATCTTTCTGCGTAGCACTTCTTAGCGAAATAGAATTGTCGAAAAGTGCTAGTCTTGGCACTCTGAAACAAACAGTATACTTCTATGCCTTTGTTGTAATGTAACGGTGCTAAATCATATAGAAAAAAAATCACCATTTCATAAAATGTATATAAGGCAAGTTAAATCGACATCTTCAAGATTATTCAATGCACCTAATCTGTGAAAACTTTCGTCGACATTTTACATAAGACCGATTTCAAACAAACTAATTGTTTGGCCCACATGTGCACGTTGTGAATACAAATGGGAACTGAATCATATTTCCATTCAACTGAAATTGTACTTCGTAAGATCACAGTTAACTACCATCTTTTGGGGCTTGGCATCCTACGTGCATAGTGGGATGGGTATATTATATAACCATGCATAGCCAAAGTGCAGGGTGTCCCTTAATGTATGCAATTTGAAATGTGCAGTGTCTTTAGATTCAGATAGAACACGTCGAGTATTTTGATATCTAACATGTGGGGTCCCCGAATATAGCGTCATAGTCTAATTACACGAAGAACTTTATTTACGAATAAGAAAGATAGTTTGTATCCAAATTACGATACAATACGACGATTGCGCAACATGGAAGCTTCCCTAAGTGATTATGCAAATTTGTAGGAACCAATGCAAAGAAAAGCGCGTGAATAGGCAAATTCCTGCAGCGGCATATAAGGCTAGAAAACAGGTTTGATGAAAATGAGTAGCGCATTATTTTCTAAGAAATCACTGTGTACTGTACGTAATCGTTGTAGTTCTGAAATGAGCAAATATTCGATTGTGCATCGAGCCTGATAAAAAAAAATGTTTTTCTGGTGGCAATTATATATACAGGGTATTTATAACTAAATTTTCCCTATAAACAGCATCTTACAATGCAAACGGAAGAACGGATTGCAACGAAATTTGTTGTATAGACTATACACGAGATGCGCTCACAAAATTTCAAAAAAAAAAAAAAAAAAAGGAAAGAAAGAAAGAAAAATTAGTTCCATAATTTCCACTAGAGAGGCCCTTTTCCGGAAAAACATTCAATTTAGCACATCATCTTGTAATCGAAACCCATTAAGTAAAGGTAAAGAAAAAACAACAGTATGTTGTTTGAAAGGGGGAAAAAAACCCAGTTCAGTTTGCAGAAACAAGAAGAGATTAGGACAAAATTGCACAAGAGAAGCAGTTATTAATTGTGTCCAGGATGATGTAGGGAAAGTTTCTCCATATGACCACCCCCATTCACTTGCAAAATTTCAAGTCGATGGACAGTGTATTCAACAGCAGATCGTAACTGATCAATTGTGATGCTTCGCACTTGAAGCTTTATAGAATACTTGAAGTCATTTAACATCACAACACCTGCACAATACACCTGACATTTTAAATGACCCTATAATTAGAAATCGCATGGAGATAAAACATGATAACGTCTGCAATGTTTTAACGTTTATGTTTTACATAAAGCTTCCTCTTCCTCGCAAGCATGCAAATCTAGAAATTTTTTTCCTAGAACTGACACATTTTCCCGGTTTTACATTTTATTACTCAGAATTCTTGTTCTAGATTGTTAATATTGTTTCTGTATTCCGTTTTGGTCGTTTATTGTGTTAAATTTAATATTTTTCCGGTAAAGACGCTCTCTAGTGAACATTTCACAACTAATTATTTTTCGAAATTCTGTGAGCCCATCGTGTATAGTCTAGATATCAAATTTCGTAGCGATCCCTTCATCCCTTTGCGTTGTATGATACTGTTTATAGGAGAAGTTTAACTATAACCACCCTGTATATATGTACACCAGAGAAATATAAAGAGCAATGTTGTGTAATTAATAAGTTTATAAAGCGAAATTCAGGCTCACTCAATCAAGGTTCAAAAACGAAACTTACTGAAGTATCTTTTGTATACCCATTTACCTAGTACATATTGACGATCTTACACAGAGTATATTACAAATTATAGAGCAAACTATCTGGTAAAGAAACATGTCACAGTTGCAGTAAGAAATTGTATTAGTAATTGATAATGTTAACTTTGATAAAGAAGACTTGCAAATCAAACCATTTGTGTTAAAACGGAATTTTATTTGTAGGAGATAAACTTACGTTTCATAGATAAAAGTGCAATAGCAATTTCACGATTGAGAAATACGAAGTTGGTCAGAATAGAGTGATTTTCCCGAAATTTAAGAAAGTAAGTTGTTCTAAATGATTCCTATTATACTTGTTAAGTGAATTATGTCATGTTTTCAAGGTCTAACGAAATGGGTTATTGTTATGTCTTTTATGATGATATGTGTTTGATGTGTTTGTGATGTTCTATATATTACCTAACTCTGATTACAGTGGAGGAGTTATCTGCTTATTCATTAATTAACCATCTAAATTTCATGATATTTGACACATTCAATCAATCACAGAATTTGTATTTAAATATAAAATTAATTTAAAAGACAAAAAAAGTAATCGATTAATTTGAAACATAAAAATCACTTCCTAATTATCTTAAATCGTTTTATACTTTTGCGTGAATTGGAATCATAAATATCCCAAAATAGGATATGTCATCTAATTCAGAATGGGGCATTGATTTATATGTGAAGGAATTAATAACCAATCAATTTTAAAGATAAAAATCACTTGAGGATTCATAATTATTTTCGATCTTTTTACACTTTTGTATGGATTTGAATAATATCTCGAAATAGGACGTGTCATCTAATTCAAAATGTTGCATTGATTTGTATGTGGAGGCATTAATAACCGATCAATTTAAAAGATAAAAATCACATGGATTTATAATTATATTAGAATATTTTACACTGGTATGTGGATAGGAATAATAAATATCCCAAAATAGGATGTCATCTAATTCAGAATGTGGCATTGATTTGTATATCAAGCAGTTGTTAGTGAACATTCTTTCAACAAGCATGCAAAATAATAGTTTTACATTTTTACGATATTAAGATTTGACCACCAATTTTACAATCTAATTCGTCCAATTATGAAAATTTTCTTCATTTTCAGCTAGCAGAGAAAATGGTTTCTCATTTAACATTTTCACTAGTTTTTCAATTCTCTTATTAATACTCTTTCGTAAACAAAGAAAAAAATGTGATCATTAAAGTATTTTGTTTCGATAAATCTTCACGTTTTGAATCATTATGATACTGGATTTTTTTTTTTTTGGAATTGTCAGACTGCAAACAGATAATAACGAAATTCAATGAGTCAATAGTTTAGAATTCGGATGCTTGTCAATTTAACTGCATGTAAGTAAAATAGCTGAAAAAGACAATATGTTAAATGGATAAAATTTGTCGCACAGTTTTATCACCAGAATTGCAGTTATATATTGTTTACCAATGCTAACAAGCTTGATTGATCCTCTCAAAACCTTCTAAAAAAGGGTGTAATCCTCTTTTGCATAAATTGAAGACAACGGAAAAGACAATAAATGCTGTAAGTGTTCAGATTTTTTTTTCATACGTGTTTTCATTTCTTAGTATAATATAGAAAACAAATAGTTATATATTAGCTGCTTGCCATTGGTGAGATAGCTATGACAGATAAATCTTTGGTATGAATCTAGCCTATCATCTTTGGTAATTAGTTTTCGACATATGATTAGTATACGCCAAAATAATAAAAACGCTTCATATATAATTTGGTCAACAACAGATTGAAACAAACCTCTTATACAAAACTGCAGTCACAAAATCGTATTTCGCTTTTCATTTATTTAACATCATATGTTGAAAAGACATACCACTGACGTCGAAATGTTTTTGTCATAAAATAGGAACAGATGTGTTGTACATATCGGCCAGCATATACAACACATCAATGAAGTGAAAAAGAAATTCGCGACCCGTCTACTGAGAATGTTTGATGGATTACAATTTACAGGACTACAGTGTTAGGTCCAAAATTAATTCATTTATATCTTTTTCCGGTTTCTACAAAGTATCGGATACTTTATAGATGCATCGCTGTGAGTTATAATGGACGGTTTTGACATGCTCATGTGTAAATAACCATTTTCAGATTCGAAGGAATGCATGTTTTCATAACGGATAGTTCTTTTTCCAACGCATGCACTAGTTCAAATCATTGCAAGTTTGAGTTATCGTGTTTACATGCATGAGAAAGTATGTTGTTGTTGTTTCTAATGGCACATGTCATAGACAAGCTCACTGACTTCTAAGTCAGTGATTTTGAGCCAAGGATGCGTTGCTTGTTTTTTCAGTAGGACCATCTAGGGCCAAGAGTAAGATTTAGCTACACACACGTCATAACCCTTTTTACGGGACAGACTTCATTCATGAATTTCATTACCTCATCCACAGACCGTTAGACCTGAATCAGAGAAAGATCAACCATGATCCAGTACCCCTAGTGGTATTACTGTTGATATGAAGGACTTTGTGACCACAACAAATTGATACGTGCATCAGCCACCGCACACACGAAGAGTCTTCGGCCGATGGAGTCCGAATTCGTTACCCAAGTGACACGAATCCAACGCCCTACCAACCAGGATATCCCGGACGAACATATTATATGTAGAAGGATTTAGGAAATATTTTACAGTCTTCATTACGAAACGATATTTTGTCGTGTGACATTTAAATGTGACATAAATTTTAATATGGAGATAAAAAAAGTAATGCACCTAAATACAGGCAGACTAAATCCAACTTCACATACCAGATCTCTTGTTGTCAGTTTATCAACGATGGCAGTATGACAGTTTAGACTGAAAAAAAATGTTAACATTGCGTTGGTGCTTAACATGTTATTATTGAGGTGTTTCCGAAGGCTTATTTAATTAGACGCTTAAGAAAATTTGATTTTGCTTCCATGGTAAAGGGATAGATCTTAAATTTTATATTATGATATAGATGTCTAACAGTAAAATATGGGAGAATTCGTTACATTAAACACTTATTTTTATCACGTGAGAATAATGATGTTGTTTTGGTTTGGGGCTTTTGAAGCCTCAAAATGCACGGACAGAAAATGGTGATTTATCGCTTTTGTGGCATCAATTTTTCGCTTTTAGGGTTATAAGAAACGATAAAGGGGGTTGGCGACTTATCGCCAACAAAATTTTACAACTCGGCACGAATATCCACCATGTATCCGATTCTCCTGTACGGCTAGCAAGTCAAAAGTGTGCCAATTTTCAAAAATTCGCCTAAAGATTACTATCCTGCTGTGTACCAGAAATGATAACAAAAGGCTTTCAAAGGTTGGAATAAAAAAATTGAGGAATTACATCTGGTGAAAAATCGCACCATATATTTCTACTTTGGCGACTGAACATGTAATCTTAAGTCCAGTTGTAATCGTTATTATTTCCCTATGGAAATTGATATTCATATCTTCCAAAAAATTATCTTCGAATAAATAGTCTTTGTATTATATTGATACTCAAAATATTACCTTTTTAATAGAATCAATTTCATATCTGTATAGCTTTCACTTGATTTTAATAATATTTTTAATTCAATTTGATACACTGTCTTAATAATGTTTTTAAATGCTATGGCGTCATCCATCAAAATATTCAATTGCGTGTTTTTACCAATCATTAACTCAGTTATAGGATTTTCAAACCCGCTTTTGTTTCATAATCTATACACATTTTAATCTGAAGTAATCTAATTCATGTGTTCCAATCGGATGGATACCACGTAACTGAAAAGAAATTTTCTCACATGATAACTTGAAATTTGCAATAGCAGATTAAAATTTTTTTAATTTTAATTTTGTGCCTACTTGTAATTACTGATTCATTAATACTTGATTTTCCCCTCTGATATTTAGAACTTTACGAGTCATGGATTCGGAGCAATTAATGATGGCTGCTTTACTTGCCTTTTCATTCGAAGGACTGAGGATTCTTTACAGTTGTGTGATGGATAATCCTCTATTCTTGACCACAGTGATGCATTTCTTCCTGGGCTTTTTCTTTATATTTCTTGGAATGTGTTATTTTGTATCGGGAGGAGCCTATTTCTACATTTATTGCAGAGACTCATAGAGCCATAATCAAAATGGCTGCATTTTAATTAAATTGTATCGTACTTTTTGAGACTTTTAAGAACTGACTCGTGCAAGGACTTTTCCTCCAATTCACAATTCGGGACCAAATTTGTATACTTAAAGCAAGAAACATTGGGAATTTTTTTAAAAATGTTATAATAGTTTATATTGACGATAATAAAGATTTTTATTTGACTCAAATAAATCTTTGTTTTTGTATTGGAAGAAAAAGAGTTCAAATATACTTACTGACTGACTCAAGTGAGATCGCTGGCTATTTCGTCCGTGTTTCTATGACTCACTCAAGGTTTCGTGAGATAATTACGTTTTTTCGTTTTAGACTGATATTTTTTATAATAATTCATGCCTCAAAGACAGTTATACTTTTGGGTGAAGTAAGATAATATGTGATTAATAAATTTCTTCAAACAATGTTATATTATCATTGTTTAAATTTGAGCTAAACAATTGTAAAAGTTATGGAAGATACTTAGGATTGACCTTATTTTCCAAGGCTTATTATTTTTTATTATTTTTAAATTTATGATGGATATTACTGAGTGGTAAATCATTGATCAATGCACATGAAATGAATATGATATTAATGCTTCAAATTAAATTACGATAGGGGTTGTTTTAAAATTGTTATAAAAAGTTCAGATCAACAGCTTAGAAACTGAAAAACTTTTGAAAGTCTATATTTGCATTTGTCTAAAACAAAAGCAGCACATTGTTTGCTGTGAATAAAAGTTCTAATTAAATGTGCATTTGAAAATTTCCAGGGTAGGGAATAAAATAGGAGACATTCGAACCCCTAGTCCAAAACATCGTAATATGCGATGTTTTAAAATTAATTTGCTTGACTTCATGCTATTTTAAATAATTTTCTCTGAATTATAACAGCAACAAAGTATTATTTAATAACATTGCGATGACTATGGCTAAAGACACAGTAACTAAAATATTGAGAGAAAAAAAAGATAATTTAATAAAAGTAGTATTACTGAAAAGTAAGTTTTTGAATTTTAAAGTGGTGTGGAGGTCCTTTCGTCTCAAACTGATGAATTCTTTATGAAAATCAAGCGTCTACAATACATTTGCATGTGCAGATGCTTGAATTCAATTAATATATATATAAATATAGAATGTAAATATAATTTTGCTGAAAAGAAGAAACTTTTGGAATTTTAACTTTGATTTATTTCACCACGTAAGACATAATTTGTACAAAAGAAAGGAGATTAGTCAGTTTATATTGCAAGACAAGAGAAAAGTATCAGAAATTTTTCCCTTTAGTGATTTTACTAAGAGAGTTTGATAGGGATTTCTTTGCCTCGTGCCGACTTAGGCAAAAGAATCTTAGATATCTTTTTTCGAAAAGATGTGTTGGTATTAAAGATTTTTATCTCTTCTTTTCTGACGTGGGAAGGATGAAGTCAGCAATTTTGTGTGTCAGAAATAATTAAATAAAAAATTGGGAATTGGATCTGAAAATAAGAAAACAGTACAGAATGAAATTAACTATTGCTAAATTAAGATAAAAAGTAGGAAATCAATTAAAATTTAAATTAAACTAAGACATATCATTACACATAGACATATCATTACACATACACAAATATAGTGTGTTAGACAGAGTTAGATGCAACACAGTCACGGAGGTTGGGAAATGCCCAGAATCTGGATGAATCTCATGATCTGGCGGTCTTCCACTGTGATTCTATGCATACATCCCTCTATCTATGAGTAGTGGCTGGGATACTCAACAGTTGAATCCATTGTACAGATCTGCAATTTTCTGTACATCTTACCGGATCACTGCAAACCAAACTTCTGAGACTATGGGAATTATGATGCAATTAGATGTCTAAGAGGTTTAGTTTTGTTGGGTAAGTGACTTTTTAACGTGTTGGACATGTGTTCCTGTTAACATTGTGAAAAAAATATTGTTCTAACGTTTATATTGTTTTGATGTCTTCACTTGCAACCACTGATTGAATAAGAAATTTGACATAATATCTTCCATAGAGGGTTGAACAATAATATATTTTGTGCAATAATATGCTGTGATTTTTTAAAGGGAAATCCTTAAGTTTCGATTAATTTTTAATTAAGCATTTAAAGAAGTTTTTAGAAACTTTCTTATTGAAGCTATTATTGAAACTTATTATTGAATGGTTATTATTGAAACTGTTCTGCTGTCCATCTAATTTAGAAGTTCTCCAAGAACATTTCGTTTTCTACAGATCATTTTGTGTGACTTTTAATTTTTTTTTCACATGAACCAATTCATAGATATTATTTATGTCTATAAAAATTATTCAAAATTAATATTTAATTCAAACAATAAGTGTCTTTAAGTAATACCTCTGTTTAATTTCCATTATAAAAGTAATCCTCATGCAATTGCCAATGAATTTAACTCATGTGACATATTGAATTCTAAACTAAACCAGAAGCAGTGGTCTCCCAAAACTTTTCTCGCATACTCTCTCTAATAATGGTGCTATCCTGCCTCGCGTAAAATTGTGAACCTTGGTTACAATTGTGGTACTTTGGGATTATCCCGTCCACCTGTCAACTCCGCTTTTACTGAATTTAACTTTAATTAACGTGAATTAACCTTGTTGGCGATGATTTTGATTATCAATATCTTGATGCCTTTTTCCTAACCTATTGAAAGTGAAATTTGCTATGGTACTACAATCGTAATTGAAATATAATCTATCAAAGTTCATTCACTTATGTCATTGCATTTACATGCATGCGGAAGTTTGCTCAATCCTTTGACCAATTTGGTTCAAAATTTGATAAGCATCTACACTTTAGACTAAAACAGTAGATGACATTTAATTTATTTAAAATGCTACTTTTTTTGGACTGTCACGTTTACATGTATGCTAAAAGGCAGGAGGACAGACGTAAAATTTTTTGACGGAGTTTATTGAAAAGCTGATATGTATCTATACCTTAGATGCTAAACTTGTGTACCAAATTTTATTTATTTTGCTCTTTGCATTCTGTTCTTATTACCTTAAATTGTACTTGAACAGCAAGGCAAACGGACTTCCTACGAATATATCATGTAAAATTTGAAAGAAAAAAGTGTATAAATATTTGACCTTAATTCACATACCAAATTTCATTCATCTAACTAAAAACATTTCAGATATATCGTGCTCTTTGACAAACATAACATTCACGTTTGCTGCTTGCCGACATGTAGAATTTCCTACTTGCTATTCTTAACTACCCCCTCCCCCACTTTCTTACTATTTGTTCAGAGGATGCAGGGGGGCCATGGTTGTTGGTGGTAAGGTCTCGGCTTCGGAACTGGAGGGTTTCAGGTTCGATATTTGATTCCACAGAAGAATCGTCGTGTAAGTGGGTCTGGTGCACGTTAAATCCGTCGAGACCAAACTTCCTCCCGCTGGTGTGGTGTGTAAGTTTGGAGAGGGAGCGGAAGTTGAAGTGTCACCCTCGTCATCTGACCGCGGTTCAAAATTACCAGGTCTGTCCCAAAATAACCTCAGTGTTGCTTTCAAACGGAACGTTAATATAACTAAATTAAGAGGATACAGAGGTGATAGAAAGTGAATAGAAAAGAAGGCATTAGATTATCGAAGAATAGGAGAGTGTTGCTAGTCACCGATTGTTTTCAACGACATCACATTTTGGGGTTACTAATATTATATATTTTCCAATTAAAATTTAATCGCTTCACACATGGAACTGTAGAAAGTCCATACATATCAATGAAATAGATTGAGATTTAAATGGTTGATGTTAGATGTGCCGTGATAATTTAATTTTGGAACTTACTGCCAACTTTTAAGAATTAGTACAGCGCAAAACAACTGCAGAACAGTTACCTTTGTTATGAGGAAGATTTTATCTCGTAAACTGACTCCATTCACTTTAAGTTAAAATAATTAAAATTTAATAATAGTTGCACATACGCGGCGATTAAAAATAATTTTTAACTGCCTTGCAGCAAAAGTTTTTCACAAGATTTCAAAATTCCGACCTCTTCCTCGAAGAATCGAAGACTGTTAGGAATTTCAGATAATTTCCTTCATTTCAGAAAATTACATTGAAAAATATAATATTTTCCAATGTTCAATAGTTTAATGATTTTTCCAAGAATTATTCAGCATTTTTTTTTAAATTTCGCAAATTTCGAAAATGGTACTTTGAATATTTTAAATTCATTCTTATCAATTTATAAAATGTTTCTTCATTATTTTTTACAAAATCAGTTTGCAATGTTTTCAAAGACTTTAAAAATCCTTTAGAAGAAAGCAAAAATAAATAAGCAAGTAAGTCACTAGAATCCTAACATATCGTAATGAGAGATAGACCTCATTCAAACCCTTTTTTTCTTCAGGATACTGGTTTTGATATATATGGTGGTTATAATTGATCTTCTCCTATCAAAAGCATCCTACAACGCAAACGGGCGAACGGATTGCAAAGAAATTTGGCATATAGACTATACCCGAGGTTCGCTTACGAAATTTTGAAAAGAAATTTTTAGCTCCAAAGCTTCTACCAGAGGGCGCCTTATTTGGAAAAACAAATTTAGCACACTAAATGTCCAAAACTGAATACAGAAGCATTATTAACTAGTTTCTGATTACCTTCTCATTGAACCATATTAAGTAAAAGTAAGGGAAAAATAACAGTACTCTGTTTAAGGGGGGGGGGGAAACAGTTCAGTTTGCAGAAACAAGAGCATGTTAGGACGAAATTGCACAAGAGGAGCAGTTGTTTATCGTATCCAGGATGATGTTGTGAAAGATAGTCCATGTGACCACTAACCTCATTCACCTGCAAAATATCATGCCAATGGACAATGTGCTCAACAGCAGATCGTAACTGATCAGTTGTGATCATTCGTTTATGATGCGTTATGTTTTTTAAGTCATACGACATTGCAACATCTCCACGATACACCAGACTTTTTAAGTGGCCCCATAACCAGAAATCGCACGGACATAAAACATGATAACGTTTGTAAACGTTTTATTCCCTAACCTGTTTTGCATAAAACCTCCTCTTCGTCGCAAGCACTCAAATGGCGACATTTTTTTCCTAGAACTGACAGCGTTTCCCGGTTTTACATTTTACTACTCATAATTCTTGTACTGGATTGTTAATATTGTATTTGTATTGCGTTTTTGTCGTTTATTGTGTAAAATTTAATATTTTTCTGGAAAAAGCACTCTCTGGTGGACATTTTGGAACTAACATTTTTTTTTTCGAAATTCCATGAGCGCATCTCGTGTATAGTCTGTACACCAAATTTCGTTGCAGTCCGTTCTCACGTTTGCGTTGTAGGATGCTGTTTATAGGGGAAGTTTAATTACAACCACCCTGTACTTGTAATGATCGTAGTGCCATCTGTATTTCTTGTCAATCAATCAAAAAGTGCAACCAATCTACTTTTCGTATTCTACTCTCTCTGTATACTCTGCCGGGGAATTCCCGCCTTGATGAGTTCGTACGAAAGAGCTTGCTTCATTGAACTAGTGAATGTGATGATGGTTGTGAGCAAACAAATTTTTTTTTCTAATGGCTGTTACTTCAGTATTTATGCAAAAATAATTCTCAAACAGCTGTATACTTATTTGAGAATTTTTTGATCCTACTGTAGAATATCCAAGCTTGTTTCAAAATTATAAAGAACTGCTAATGGAAAATTGAAATATGAAAATGTTTATATCTTGTGCTTGATGCAGCACGGCTAATAACAGCTTTTGGCTATAAAACATAGAAATAAACTTAATATTTCGTACATAATTCATTTTGTAGGGTTTTTGGTTGAAGTGAAGATTAGTATGTTCCCCCGAGTTTGTCGCCAATATGGTGACCCAACGGAACGCTCTTCTAACAACCCTAATGCTACTTTGTTTTCTACTTACAATGGTTGAGTTGTACATGAACTACTATTTTACAAAAAATTTTAAATTAAAAATAATAAAAAAACACCAATTAAAAATTTTAATTTTGTTCTTTATTATAATTAAAAGTTTTTTACAACTAATAAGACTGCAATTATATTTTTAATGCGAATACGAACAGAAAATATTCATTCTTTTGTAATTTTTAATTGTCAGTATAAGTTTTAAGAAATCGTCTGCATTCTTACATTAAAAGTAAGCTGCAATAGAATTCTTCGCAGTTCTCGTAATTCTTTTGGTGCTCTAAAGGTTGGTTCCCTTGATAATTTGTTATGTCGGCAATTGTGCAAGAATGGATGTCGGGTAAATGAGATGGAAGACAGTATTTCGAACCTCCAGAATGGATGAAGAGTGAGAGGAATATATATATATATATATTACGAATTAATGCAGTTAAGAAAGGATGCTTGTTTGAAATTTCTTATGGAGAATGATTTGATTGCTTTTAAGTGTGTATGTCCGGTGTGTGGTGAGAATATGAAATTGATTGATTGCGGTACTTGTGAATTATTTTGAAAGTTTGTATATTTATTTTATTAAATTATTAAATTATTTTATATTTTTGATAAATTAATTCAATTTCTAATTACATTTGGGGTCAGAAAACAGCAAACTTGATTTTTTCGGATACTACATTTTATTTGTGCTTTATTGTTTTTTAGGACCTTGTAGGTTGCTATAAACGAACTATGGATTTGTTTGACGCACGATTGGAAGCTTCAAAAATAATTCTTACTATTGCCATTGCAATGGACATACTGAAACTTCTGCCTTTTGTGTTAACCTGTTCAAAGAAAGCTTTTGGAAATGTCATTTCAGGGCTTTTTTACCTACATCCTATAAAATATATTTATGAATGTCTCGAGATTATTGAATTTAATACAGCAATAGCTTTGAGTACTGTTGTTACCAAATGGATTTGGATATGCTTCAATTTAACTATTGATTCAATTTTTCTTACTCTTACTATATTTTTGTTATATATATTTGTTTTTCAGCATACATGAAATGATAATGCTTTGAGTTGATACTTTGTAAACAGTGACTATGGGAAAAGTGCAGTTTGCTATTTCTCAGAATTAGCTACTGAGCAAAGATAAACAGTTGAAATTTGCTTCAGCATAATGTTGAAAAAAATGAACGTGCAATATTTCATATCGTTCAAAATTTGATTTTTTCTTTCAATGGAATTTTTGCTTATATGTATTTCAACATTGAAATATAGGAAACAATATTGTAAAGTTATTCCTTGAATGTTTTTTGTTTCATTTTAGGGAGTTTATAATCCGAACATGCAAATGTATTTTTACTTAAAATAATATAATGATATCTATTTATATGTGTAGAAGCTACATTTAAAATGATTATTTAAATAAAATATTACTGTACCACGTTTTTAAAACGGAACAAAAAAGTGTAAAATGATTTTTTACAGCCCCATACACATTCTTAATATCATTCAGAGTGTTCTGAAAACTTGCGAATACGAATTTTTTAGTTATTTTATGTATTTTAGACGTTTGGAAAATGAGGCATATTAAATTGGCAAAGATAGTTTTTGTTCGATTGCAAAATTTGTACCGAGCAGTCAGATAAGAAAGTGAGTTAATATTGCCTTGACATTCAATTCTGAATTACGTTGAAAATTTTAAAACTTCAGCTCATTGCGAAGTTAATTTAAAATCGATTGCAGAATTTGAACAAAAATAGGCAAAGTAGAAATCGAAATAAAAACTTGTTAAAATGGAGAAATCACTTTACTGAGTATTAATCTACTGAAATGAGATTTAAAAAAATATAGCAGAAAGCATAAAATGAAATCTAGTTAATAGGCACGATCTGTAGCATTTTGATTTTTAAATGATCTTAGCGTATCTTATGGATCTAAAACTTACTGTTTTGATCATTTTTTCTTTATAACTGAAATAATTAGTCGAAAAATTAATGAGTATGCTTTAAGGAAATTCAAATTATAATGCACTGAAATAATTATTAAATGAGTACTGTAAATTTGTCTATTAGATATTGCGACTAATAAAAAGTAAAAGGAAAGTATACTACATATAAATTAAAACTTAATCCAATCCATCTATTTCATCAAATGATCCTTTTTTGCTATCTCTTAAGTGTAGCAGGAAATAGTAATCTAATTAGAAAGTAGTTGTGAATCTCAGTGACTTGCCTGGCAGTCTACACTATTTTCAAATAAGACCTGAAAAAAACTATTCAAAATGCTTCTGTTGAATTTAATCCTCTTGTATTTAAATGTCACACGACAAAATATCGTTTTGTAATGAATAATGTAAAATATTTCTTTAATCTTTCTGCATATAATATGTTCAGCCGGGATATCCTGGTTGGTAGGGTGTTGGATTTGCGTCCCTTGGGATGCGAGTTCGAACTCCACAGGCCGAAGACTCTACCGAATGTGCGGTGGCTGGCGCACGATTAAATTTGTCGTGGTAACAAAGTCCTCCATGTCGAGAACAATACCACTAGGGGTACTGGATCGTGGGTGATCGTTCTCTGATTCAGGTGTAAATTACGGTCTGTGGAGGAGGGAATGAAATGCATGAATGAAGTATGACTTTATATTTTATCCTGTGGATGAGTCCTGGCGATTTCACAGAAAAAGCTGACATGTTAATAGCGCCGGGGATGGTTATAGATAATTAGTATGGTTATGTTAATAGTGCGGGACATAACGTCGATTTATCCTGTGAATGAAATGCATGAATGAAGTCCGCCCTGTAAAAAGGGTTGTGACGTGTGTGTAGCTAAGTCGTACTCTTGGACCTAGATGACCCTACTGAAAAACAAGAGACGCACCCGTGGCTTAAAATCCCTGACTTCTAAAGTCAGTGAGCCTGTCTATGACTAGTGCCATTAAATACAACAACAACATACTTTCTCATGCATGTAAACACGATAACTCAAACTTGCAATGATTTGAACTAGTGCATGCGCTGGAAAAAGAACTATCCGTTATGAAAACATGCATTCCTTTGAATCTGAAAATGGTTGTTCAAAGATTTACACATGAGCGTGACAAAACCGTCCATTATAACTCACAGCGATGCATCTATAAAGTATCCGATACTTTGAAGAAACCGGAAAAAGATATAAATGAATTAATTTTGGACCTAACACTGTATTCCTATAAACTGTAATCCCCCAATCATTCTCAGTCGATGGGTCGCGAATTTCATTTTCATTTCAGTGATGCGTTTTATATGCTTGCCGATATGTACAATACATCTTTTCCTATTTTGTGACAAAAGCCATTTCGACTTCAGTGGCATGAGTTTTCAACATATTTGGTTAAATAAATGAAATTCGGAATATGATTTTGTGACTGCAGTTTTGTATTAGAGTTTTGTTTCAATCTGTTGTCGACGAAATTATATATGACGTGTTTTTATTATTTTGTCATGTACTAATCATATGACAAAAAATAATTACCAAAGATTATATGTCATTAAAAAAAGTCATTTAAAAATTATCATTTAATCACTTATCATGTGACTGTGATGTCATGTGATTTGATTCCATTATATAATGAAATTTGCCAACATTAAAGTATTCAGATTTTTCTTACTGCAGCAGAAATATGATCAATATTGAATTTATTCTGTACCTTGCTATTGCAATAGTAACACTTTCGGTTTCTTATGCTATCCTGATGGCTGATATTATCACTTTTGTAAGGAGGTTTGAGCCCATTTTGGGAAATTTGTATGTTCTTGGGCTTTTCTTCTGTGTTATCATCGTTTTCGTTGGAAGATTTGTAATTTGCGAATTTGAAATCGACGAATTTTAGAAAGATAAAAAATGATATATTAGTCTTGATGTTGGGCTCAGAAATTTGATTCCTTTCAAGTTGGCTATCTTAAAAAATATTTGTATTTAAAATGCTCGCGTTAATTTGTAAAATATTTTCAGAAATTATTATCTAATGAATTAAGTTATTTCAGAATTTTAATGGCATTTTGATAAATTTGTGTGTATTAAAAATTTTAAAACTTTTGTGTCAGTATTTTTCAGTATTATTGAACTTTCAGGAAATAAGTGAGATTAAAAATTTGCCATGATTATAAAAATGGACTAAAGTTCTTAAAATCAAATATTATTTTATTGAATGTAACTGAATTGTCATTTTTGAAATTTATGTTTTTTATTCTTTTGTTATTGCTGTATAAGATTCGAATATGAAGTTTCGATCTAGACTATTGTGTGTTCTAGATCGAATATTTCTCAGCTTTAACAACTTTTAAGATTCTTAATAATTTAAATAAATGCAAATAAATTTGGTTTTATATGCAAAGGATTATTTTGAAGAAACATGGAAGCTTAAATTGATTTTCTTTCCATTTATTATAAAAGTAAAATCATAGATGGATATAACAGTATACAAATTAATAAATGTCAAATGCTAAAATCTTAATAATTTCACCTAAATCTTTTGAAAAATATTGTATTTAATATAAAAACATAAAACTTTTACTTAATGTATATTACATCAACATTTAGTATCGACAAAAAATCTATAAATGAAACTCCTCAAATTACTAAATTGCTGAAACATCAGATGCTTTTAATCCATAAGATTGATATGGAACTAGGCAAATTTGATTGCGTGACAAAATAACGTTCACAGTTGTAAGAAAAGAATTTTAATGAAACTAATATTTATTAAAAACAAAAGATTTCAGAAAATATTTCCTTAAATTATCGTTTGCATTTTTTCCAGAAATCTGTAAGCTGAAGTTAAATCAAATCGTGTACAAGACAATGTGTAAGTCAAGGTTATGAAGGAACAATTTATATTACCAGATAACGATTATTATATTCATCAGTTTATATTGTATCAGCATGAATTTTCAAGACATTAATTTTGTGCAATACTTTTGAAATTATCGAATAAAGCCTATTCTAAGTAATGGAACCTCCCATGAAACCCATCAGAAATTGGCTCTCACAAATTTCTGGTTGTCCAAAGTTTTACTTATCTTGGTTCTATAGTTACTGATAACAAATAACATAGTCAAGGAGATTCAAGGTCGTCTAATGAACGCAAATTAAGCCTTTTACGGACTAAAACGATTTTTTATATCCTCACTACCATCAAGAAATACAACATTTTTTCTATATAAAACCTTAATTATACCAATACTTACCTATGACTCAGAGACTTGGACCCTGACCAAAGCTGGAGAAAATAAAATAGCCGTTTACGAAAGAAAAATTCTGCTAGTCATTCTTGGTGGGACAGAAATCAACAATGTTTGGAGAAGAAGATATAACTTTGAGCTATATAAAATCTATAGAGAGCCAGACATTATAAAGTTCATAAAAATAAATCGGATGAACTGGGCGGCTCATATATTTAGAAAGGATGATGATTCCATATTAAAGAAGAATCTTTTACATAAATCTCTAACAAGTATAAAAAGGGGTAAACTCAAAATGAGATGGACGAAGTGAGTGGAGACAAGACTTCCTGGCTATCCAGGAAAGAATGCGGTGGAACAGAATTCAGAAGAAGGCACTGGCTGTCTAATCAAATATGATGGTGATGAACGTGCGTATATTATAAAAACTAGCTAGCAGTGGATATTGAAAGCCATTCATAGTATAAGTTTTAAATAATTATAGTAGAATTTTAAACAACGTTAAAGATTATTAGTTCAAAATGACATTTAAAAAGTTTCATCAATGAAATAAATTTTTGATGGGATATTCATTTTAAATGAACAGCAATCAGCTTTTAATTAATTGTGAAGAATCTGGAGCACGCAAGAATCGCCTGCATTGAATATCATCAATGAATAATACTATGAAATGAGAAGTTATCAGCAGTTTATATTTGTTTTGTAAAATTAAATTTAAAATATTAATTTATTAGAGTTGAATTTATATTAAAAAATTATTTTTATTTTAACAAGAAAATTCTTGCAACTTATAGAGATAAGTGAGCAATAACCCCTTAATTGGCTTAATTTCTCTACCATTTATTTTAGTTAAATTTTATCATTTTGATTCAAATGCGACTCCAAATAGAATATTTGTGATATTTATATATTTTAACATATAATTTTTGCATATCATTATAACATTATGAATTAATTGTGGCTTAAAAATTGTAAAACGGAGATAAATCGATGCACACATGACGTACAGGTAAACCGGTTAAAGGGTTCAAAGATTCAAAAATTTAGATATCAGTTTTCAAATAATATTTGTAAGCGAATCTACGAACTATTCTCCAAGACTATTCATACTAAATTTTATGTTTTAACTTCAGAAAAGATTTCAATTTAGCACTTATAAAAAGGAGATTATTATTTTTAAATTAACTAGATATTGAGAGTTCTTGCAATGAGAGTAAAAAAGCTAAAAATAAAATTTAGTTTGGTTTTCATTTTCCATAAACGACACGTTCAGTGCCGAAGCGAAGTAAAGTAATGTCAGGCTAAATTATAAGATATTAAAAAGGTAAGCAAAGATTAATAAGCTCCTTTTCCGATAATGAAATGGTTGTTGATTCTGATCTTTCTGATTCCTAAAAGTTTAATAAATTAAAATTTCTTTGTGTATGTGGAATTGGCGCATTATAAATCCGCTGAAATGCTCTTGAATCTCATCTTCATTATTCAATCGGAATTTAAAATTACGAAAACAGTTCCATAAAGTTCTAAAACTGATTACTTCTTAATAGGTCAAAAATTCAAATAAACTAACCTTAAATAACTAATCTAAACATATTTTAGTACAGTGATATAAAAATATAAAATCTGAACGAGAGCTAAAAAAACCTTTTGTCAGTAAATATACTTAAACATGATTTGAGGAAAAACACACAAACACCTTTAAGAAAGTTTCGTTTGATGAAATAGTTAAGATTTTATTCCAAAAGCAGACTAAAAAATTGAAGGAATCTATTCATTTTGGGAGAATTCGAAGTTAAGGCATACTCCCCCCTAAAAGTTTAATTTTTTACAAGAAGTAAAATTTAAAGTCTATATAATCTGTGAAATTTCAATAGGTCATGTGATGAACAATTTTTGGACCCTGTAGCAAGATAAAAATTGATTGTTTGATTTAAACAAAAGTTTAGCCACACATCAGCAGAAAAATAACTTTTATTAATCCATAATTGAACTGAAATGAAATATGAAAGAAGAGTTGAAGCATATCTATTTAAAGAGTCGGAATTCGGTTCTGAGAACTTTTAAAGATTTTATTGAAAATTAGACGCGTACAAACATTCCAATTGTTAGACTAGGTAAGGTTTTATTTAAAAAAAAAATTCTGCATGCTTATAAGTATCCTACTTGAATTACTTTGTTGAATGTTATTTTTTGATCCAGAAGGAACTTTAAAAGATAATTTTATTTAGTTTATCTAATAATATCATATTTCTATAAATTTAAAACCAAATATAATAATTATGACTATTTTATTTTATAATGTTTGACTGTTTTAAAATCAAGAAAATTTCTCAACCATGTTTTAAGTCTTAAAATTGAGAGAGAATATAGTTAAAATTTGTGTTGATACTTTAAAAATTCAGTTTTCATGTATGTTTATAATCCCGATTATTATGTCAATCCATTATGAATATATCAAATGCAGTTGTCACGAAATTTAAACAATATAAAATATTTAAAAAATCTAATTTGCTTCATTCTGCAGAAGATTGCTAATTCAATCGAGCAATTTACTTAACATTTTTTCATCAGAGCTTTGAATACGCTTTTAGCAACTTTATTTTCTTTAAACAGTTTGCTTATACCATTAGAAAAAAATTACGTTGGATGGCGTAGGGTATCCAATCTTACTAATATCAATTTGTTTCCTTTTTTAGCTCTTTTTGCATTGATTTTTCACTAAGGACAGATTACACAAAACCGTAGAATTCGTATGAGGCTGTTGTGGTGTATTCTAGCACAGAATTACCGTAGAAGTGTGAATGAGTTTTGAGTGGGGTATGTGTGATTGTGTAGCCTAAATTGATGGGAAAAAATGGAATAATGGGGGATATTAATACTGCATTGAAGTGGTCTGGAATAATTGTGATGGATTGGCTAATGACACACACAATGAAAGCAGGAGAATAAGTGTGCGGAATATTCTGCTTATAATTCTTCCATTACCAGTGCGACAAACTTGCAGGAAGTGTAAGGGTCACCAAGACAAATTGAAATCGCATAGAATAGTATGATCCACAATATTTTTATCATGCGATGAAAGGCGATTTGAGAGCGTTCTCGTTGGAACTCGGCATTTTCGAAATAGTTCTCAAAGAGCCAGGCTCGGCGAGTAATGGGATGCTTAACTTATTCACATGCGTCTGGAGTATAGAGCTGATGATTGTAATTGGTGCTTTCTTTTATGCTTGTACTTGGAACATTTCCACACAGTCGTGCTCTTCATCAAACGAAATCTCTAAGTGTGCATAAAAAAAATTCATAAACATGTTATCAAAGAGAGCTTTCATGAATTCAGAGCAAATGGTGAAAACCCCAAACACTGAGCAGAATGTCCTGCGTCTCGTCTCGTAGGATGCAATTCTAATACGAGTACTCGAGTTGAATCTAATAAGAGGAAATATGACCGAATGATAGCAATTCCATTGCTGTGGAGCCTTTGTAGGAGTTTCAGGTTTATAATTTGATTGCTTTCTCTGACATTTACTTTATTTGCTTACCAATATAAAACTTAACGTTAAAATAATTTGTTACACTAAGGTATTGTTGTTTGTATTCCTTTTCTTTGCCTCTCTTAACTGCAGCTCGTGCAGTAGTTATCTCTCACCCTGTAGTGCCATGCGATACCGGTTCGTCTATGTGCCACCTGTTCTTAGGGGCCACGGTGGCCGGGTGGTAAGGTCCCGTTTCGGAATGCAAAGTATCAATTTCGAGATAAAATTTCTCAAAAGAACCATCGTGTAAGGTGCACGTTAAATAAGTCGGGCCCAAATGTCCTTCCACTGAGGTGGTACAGAAGTTTGGAGAGGAAGCTGCCAGGTCGGAAATCGTCCTCGTCATCTAATTACAGTTCCACATTATGAGGTCTCTCCCAATATAGCCCCAGTGTTGTTTTAAAACGGGATGTTAACTGAGATAACTGTCTACTCCTCCTGCAAGTTTATCACACTGGTAATGAAATGTCTTGTAAATGTAAAGCGAAAATCATTGCATGCTTAGTGTTTCGCTTAAAATGCAAATTACTAATATATTGTATAATATTAATTTCTTTCAGACTGCAAACTGAAAAAATGGATTTCCGTTTGATACTTTTATCAGTAGTATATTTTTGGTTTCTGAAAATTTTTTATAACCTGTTGGAAAGAGATCTTTCACGAGAACTTGATCAAGACTATTGGAAGAAATTTGTAATGAAAAGTATAATTTTCATTGCGTTTTCAAGTTACGTTATATCTCTCATGTACGTTAACTACATCATTCTTAACTGGTTGGATATGACCAATTTTACAATGTGGCAATCGTACACTAAGCCATTGCATTTTCCTATAAGAAAAAGATTATCTTAAATCATAATCTACCATTACCTTTTTGTATTTAGACGCAATTCCATTCAGCTGAATGTTATGTTTTTAAGTTTTATGTAATGTATTGTGCATAATAAAATCTGTTTTTATTTTTAGTCATTTCATGAACTTCACTGCATAAAATACATAACATCAATGTTCCTTAAACGTAACTTTGATTTATTGCCTATCAACAAATGCTTTATTTCAAGATATTTGTTTGGATATATTAACACCCTGGTTATCTAAATTCGGCTTAACAATTTTAACCAAAATTATTTTGAACATTTGGATAGCACAGTTAAGATATGTTATTCCGACTTGTTTCCTACTTCACGATGGTGGTTGTTTTGATTTCTCAAGGGTTTTTAAAAAATGCGTAAGTCAATGCCTACCGACATCCTTTTAAAACAAAGTGGAAATTCGGATGCGAGAAAACTTTGCGAGGGATGCTCGAAACAAACAAATAAAAAAAATCAATGATTTTGAATTGATTCGTATGTTATAAGCTATTACTATTTATATATTTTTTCAATTGCAATTCTCAAAATGTAGTTAATAAGGAATTTTAGTGTATTTCGCAAAGCTTTCAGTTCTTTTTGTATTCAAAACCCTTCAAAATGACATATTATAATTAAATAAATATTAATAGATGGATGTTCATGGCTTATCTAAAGTCGTTATCCTAAATGCCTCCATCTTGCTTTGCTTGGCTAAGTTGCGTAGTAATAGAGTTCTTCAAATTACTTTCGTTTTTACTTCACTTTCCGCAAATTAGTTTCCTTAAAATTTGTATTAACCTCCCGTGATATAGATTTATCCTCTTAATGATATCCATCTTTCTAATAATTAAAATTGAGTTATTTTTCAATCCACAGAAGGAAGGGAAATGACACTTCAGATACTTAAGCTTGTTCATCAAGTGAACATTAGACTTTGAAATAAACGAACATGGAAGGAAACCTGTTTATTTTTATTATTTCATCATCAAAATATATTTATACTCAACTAAAATGTTATAAAATTTATTATTCAATGAAATGAATATTTAAAGAGTGTTCTAGTGTAGATTTGGGTGTTCTTCGATTGGTAATAAATTTGAGCGATGAAGCACTACTTCTTGTTTCCATATTGTTTTGTTTTCATTGATATTACTGTGAGGTTAAGACCGACAATCCCCTTTACGCCGATCTTGGCTTCAGAAAATCGTCAAAAAATCAAGGGGCACCAATTGTAAACTTTTACCTTAAGGAGCCTTAAATGTGAATTATAATGATTTCTCCTAATAATTACATTATAATAAAATCAAAATATCTTTGAAATATTCCAGGTATGTTCATTTTAGGAGAAATTGAACAAAATTGATTATACAGACTTTGGTTTAACCTTAAAAGAATACAGGATATGCATTTTATTTTCTAATTTTTTTGACGTTTAAAAGCTAATTTTAGTTTAGAAAAACTTACGATTTATGAAAATTCGGTAAGTATGCACAAAAAATTAATCTAAAAAATTAGCGTTTAGTTGGAATTGGAATTATAAAATCTTGCATTTTGTTCCAAGTAAATTTATATTAGATAATAAGGGTAAAATAATAAAAAAGATTAAAAATTAAATTGCATAAAATATTTTGAAATTTAAAAAAATGCTGTAAAAAAATTAAAAGATAATTCATTAAAACTTTTAAGAAATAGACGTACTTTAATACATATACAAAAAAAATCTTAACCCTAAGTGAATAATTCACAAAAATATCAAGTAGAGGCCACCCGTTGATCGATATTTTCCTAAATTCATAATCTTTCCTTTTTGTTGGTCTGCAACACAGCCATCTGCCAATCCGAAATTTCCAAAACCTTAAAAATCACCAAGGATTCATTTTTTATTCAATAGAATTCTAATAGTCATCGCCAGAATATGGGCTGTAATTAAGCTTTATATTATAACTTTTATGATAATAATGGAATAACTAAATTAATTACAAACAAGTTGACTCAGCAGTCAAGTGATATCAATTAAACGTTACTTAGAAGGCACAGATACACGTAAATAAAGGAATAAAAATGCAACTCTTTTTACAATTATTACCCCTTAGGCAATGCTGCGGCAGTCTTTTAAAGCCACCATAATTTTTGACATTTTAAAACAGAATTCTGTAGATCAATACACTAGTCGGTTGATTCATAGAATACAATGGGATTAAAAGAATATCAAAACATTTTTGAAGGGGAAGCGTATGACATTAAATGATTCTGAATATTTTTTTATTTACACAGAAAACATCTTAAAGAAATAAAATAAAACTATAATCGCACCTTTCTTTCATTTTATCTTAAAACTTTACCTTTGCTATCAAATTAAAGCTGTGATCTATACTTTTATGATAAAATGTCCTTTTTGTGGTTTGATTTGATTCAGTTTTGCCGTGTTCTTGTTGAGATTTTAAATTTTTGAAATGATATTTTGGTTGTATAATTTATAGTATTTGATTTTATGATATTAATTCTTATCTCCAAAGCTACAATTTTTTGTGATTTTCGGGTCATGAGAGGTAAATATTTTGGGCAAATGTATTACCTTATTGAATTACATCTTAGTGGCCTGTCAAGCTAAGGCAATGCTGCGGTAACTCATTATAGTCACACTAAATGTTGAAATTTTTAAACTGAAATCTGTAGATAAATAAACGAGTCATATGATTTATAGAATATAAGGAGATTGAAAGAATATAAAAATATTTTTGATGGTCCTAAGTTTGATATTAAACGATTCTAAGTATTTTTAATTTACTCAATAAACATCTTAATAAAATATCATAAAAACTCTATTGGCACCTTACTTTCTATTTTGCATTAAAAATTTTTCTTCGATTGCCACATTAAAACTGTTATCCCTTGTAACCTGCATTCTTCTGTTGTGAAATGTTGTAATAAAAAAATTGATATTTATATAAAAGCATAAATAGCATTTAAATGAAAATAATAATAATGTAAAAAAAAGTACATCATTTCACCACCCTTTGATGATGCAAAGTTTCGACCTTGATCGGTAACTATGCTTAATTCAAATCATCTTAGATCCTAGGACAAGGTGGAGGTTTTGGAAATGTGAAGTTTCAAAGTTTTATTAGTGAATTAAGTAATACTTTTATCAACAAAATGTCGCTGAAAATATATACATTTTAATAAAATGCTTGCTGATTAAAGGAGTCAATTTAACACCGAAAAAAAAAATGGAAAATCCTTGTGCCAATAATATTTGATTTTAAGAAAAAAAAGTATAGATCAACCAGCAGGAGTATTCTCCCTAAAATATTTTCATATATTGCATAATATAAGTTTTATTCACTTCCTCCAGGTATAAAAATTGCGGATTTAGGGTTAAATCGTGGATACCATGAGTGCTCAGAATTTTATTTTGAGATTGCTATTATGCATTCAAGAGGACTGTGTTATTTAATATACTAAAATAAACAGTACCTGGTATTAATTCAACAGAAATAGCAAACAATACTGGCCTTTTGGGGATCTGAAGATTTTTACTGACTAACTCTCTGGCTTGGCGAAACAAATAGCTGGCACATAGTTAATTCACAAGTACGAGGAAAGATAAAAAGTACCTTAGACATCTTTATTCTTCCGCTTAATAACATTAGGTCTACTATAACTAATCTAATGGATTAGAATATTAACTAATAAATAGAGCCGACGTCCTGGCGTAGGGGGAGCGCATCTTCCCCGTAATCTGGGCGTCCTGGGTTCAAGTCCGGGTTCAAGTTCTTCTTCTGTATTCTATCTGTAAGGTGTGTGAATGTGCCCCCTTCCTTGTAAAAAGGGGTTGTGCAAGCGAATGTGACGCATGAAGTACCTAAGTTGTACTCTTGGCCCTAGTGAATGTGCCCCTGAAAAAATAAGAGACGCTCACTCGGCTTAAATCTCTGATTATCAGAGGGCATGTAAAGTGCCATAAGTCACAACACAACTAATAAATAGTAATTGAATAAAAGTTTTTGCATAATTCTTTTAGAAATAGAGATGATTTAAAAATGATTTCAAATTTAACATTTTTTTTGTCTGTACTGGCAGCTGAGAAATATGGCTAAAAGTCTGTTAATTCGCAGAACTTTTGATTTTTCTCGATGCTGCAGATAGTTTTCTTTGAAGTAATAAGGAAGATTCCTTTATGCAATCTTGTTTCTTCCAACATATTCTACCTTCTTATGTCAACAATTGGTGAAAAAATCATATTAAAGAATTGATTAAATAGTTTTGATAAACATTTCATTATTTGATGAAATAGTTCAGATTTCATTCCAAAAGCAGATTAAAAATCGAATGAACTAATTAACTTCGGGAATGGTTAAAGTTAAAGCCTACTCCCGTAAAATTTTTAATTTTTTACAACAAGAAAAAATCTAGTCTTTAGTCCGTGAAATTCCAAGATTCCGTGTGATGATTCTTACTTTTTGGACGGAGCCAAAATAAAAACAGATTAATTTGGAAAAAAGTTTAGCCGTAAATCGACTTAACAAACACAGAATTAAACTGAAATGAAATATGAAGAAGAGCTGAAGCATATTTATTTAAAGAGTCGAAATTCAGTTCTGAGAATTTCTAAAGATTTTATCGAAAATTAGACGCGTACAAATATACCAATTTTAAGTAAGATTATAAGGTAAGGTTTTATTTTTAAAAAAATCAGCAGGCTTATATGTATCCTCGTTGAATTTGCTACGTAGAATGTGATTTTTTTAATTCTAAAGGAACTTTTAAAGATAATTTTATTTAGTTTATCTAATATCATTTGTCTATAAGTCTCGAAATCAAATGAAAAAAATAATGGTTATTTATTTTATAACATTTGGCTACTTTTTAGTCGAGAAAAGTTCTCAATAATGTTTTAATTTTAAAAACGAAGAAGAATATAGTTAAAATTTGTATTGATAGTTTAAAAAAATTCTGTTTGCATGTATCTTTATAATCACGATTTTTATATTAATTCATTTTGAATATATCGAATGCAATTTTTATGAAATAAATCTTAAACAATATAAAATATATCAAAGCTGTAATTTATGCTTCATTGTCGCACGTGTGCACAAAAAATTTTTAGAGTCTGATTGTTAAAGAGATGTATTATGAATCCAGAGAAGGATGCGAACGCCAGCATTGAGCATAATTTCCTGCATTTCGTAGAATGCAGTCCGAACTCGAGTTCGAATTCAGTAAAATCTAATAAGTGGAAATATGTCAGAATGACAAGAATTCTATTGATGCGGAGTCTCTTTAAGAGTTTCATGTTAAAATGTATTAATCTAACATGTAGTTATTTGTTTAACAATTTAAATCTTAACGTTAAAATAATTTAACACTAACCTTGTGTTGTTTTTGTTCTTTTCCTTTTCATCTTTTAACCATAGTTTTTGCAGTAGCTTTCTCGCACCCTGCAGGGTCATGTGCAATGATACCTACTCCTCGGTTAAATGGCCTAATGATAAGGTCTCGGCTTAGGAACGGAGGGTTTCAGGTTCGAGACCCGATTCCTTTGAAGAACCGTTGTGCAATGTGCATGTTAAATAATTCGGAGCCAAACGTCCAGGGTGGTACGGAAGTTTGGAGAGGGGGTTGCCAGCTCGGGTGTCGTTTTTGTCATCTTTGTCGTTTTGTCACCGTGGCTCAAAATTTTAAGGTCCGTCGCAAAATAGGCCTAGTGTTGCTGTAAAACGGGGTGCCAACATAACTGAACTAACTTCCACCTATTCCTCCTGCAAGTTTGTCCCACTGGTAAAGACACGTCTTATAAATCGAAAATAATTGCATCCTCAGTATTTCGCGTACGAATGCAAATGACAAATTTATAATTTTTTTTTCAGATTGCAAATTAAAATGATGGATCTTAGTTTGATACTTTTAACACTGATCTTTGGAGTATATTTTTTTCTTCTGAGAATTTGCTACAACTCGTTGGAAAGAAGTCTTTCAGGAAATCCTAATCAAGACTTCTGGAAGAAATTTGTGATGAAAATGATAACTATCAATTCATTAACTATTATAGTCGTGTACGTCGTGTATGCCAACTACATCATTTTTAACTGGCTAGATAGAACCAAGTTAATTTACAATGAGACGATCGTATACTTTAAGTATTTGTAGTCTAATTTTCAATTGGTTTTTGTTTTGTATTTAGACGCAATTCTATTCAGCTGAATGTTATGTTTTTAAGTTTTATGTAATGTATTGTGCATAATAAAATCTGTTTTTATTTTTAGTCATTTCATGAACTTCACTGCATAAAATACATAACATCAATATTACTGAATCATAACTTGTCAACAAATGCCTTATTTCATGATTTGTCTGGATATTTTAAAACTCTGGTTATTTAAATTCGGCTTAACAATTTTATCCAAAATAATTTTGAGCATTTGAATAGCACAATTAAGTCATATTATTCAGACATGTTTCGTACTTCACGAGAATAATGGTTTTGATTTCTTAAGAGTTTTTAAAAAATGCATCAGTCGGTGCCTGCCGTCATCCTTTTGAAACAAAGAGGGAAAATGCGATGCGCGAAAACGTTGGGAGAGATGCTAGAAAGAAAAAAAAATCAATGAATGGTTTGAATTAATTCATATGTTATAAGCTATTAATGCTTTTATACTTTACTTTTGAAAATATAATTAATAAAGAACATTATTCTATAAAGCTCTTAGTTCGTTTTGTATTCAAAATTCTTCAAAATGACATACTATAATTACATAAAAAATATTAATAGATGTCCGCGGCTTAAATAAAAAAAATCTTTATTCGAAATAACTTTATCTTGCTTCGCTTAACTGGATTGTGCTGTAACAGTTTTTCAATTTGCTTCGTTTTTACGTCGCTATCCGTAAATTAGTTCCCTTAAAATTTGTATTAACCTCCCAAGATACTGATTTACTCTCATAATGACACTTTTACTAATAATTAAAATCGGTTCGTTAATATTTCAATCTATAGTAAGGAAGTAAACGACACGTCATATACTTATTTATCAAGGGAACAAGTGGATTTTGATATTAACATGAAATTTGATTTTTGTTCTTTCGTTATAAAAATATATATTTATATTCAATTGAAATAATGTTAAAAATGTATAAATATTTGATAAATAAATATTTGATAAAATAAATATTTGAGGGGCATAGAGAAAAAGTACATTTTAATGGCTTTTCACAAAATGACATTATTAGATTTAAATATCTTTGAAATGTTCTAGATATTTTTATTTTAGAAGAAATTGAATAGAATTGATAAAGATTTCTGTTAAACATTAAAAAAAAAGGATACAAGTCTTTTATGAAAATTCAGAAATTGTGCAAGAAAAAAAGTTTCTAAAGACATTTAGCTTTTAAGTAGAATTATAAAATCGTACAGTTTTGTTCCAAATAAATTTATATTGGGTAATAAGGGAGAAAATAATCGAAGAGATTAAAAATTAAATCACCTGCAATATTCTAAAATTGAAATTTTTTAATTAAAAAAATTCTTTAAAATATTTAAAAAAATGCCTTATTTATATTTTAAAGAAAATTTTAACCCAAAGTAAATAATTTGCAAAAGTGTCTAATATTCAACCCGCTGATAGACAGTTTCCAATATTGATAATATTTTCTTTTTGCTGGTCTGTAACACAGCGACCTGCCTATCCCAAAGGTTCAAAGACCTTTAGAAATCACCATTTTTGTTCAATGGCATCCTAAAAATCGTCGCCAGAATATGGGCAATAATTAAAGGTTTACATTGCAGCTTGTATGAGAAAAATAAAATAACTAATTATAAGCAAGTTGATACAGGCGTTATCTATATCTATATCTATACTTATAATAAAGCTCAATGTGTGTGTGTGTGTGTGTGTGTGTGTGTGTGTGTGTTGGCGCTCTACAGGCCAGACCATTCAACCTACAGCTACCAAATTTGGTACGTGTATACCTTGGAGGCCGGGAATGTGCACCTGGGGGTTATTTTTTCGAATTTTTAATTAGAATTTTATTTATTTAAAAATTAAGCGAAATTTTGACGTGTTTCTGCTATAACTTCCGAAAATATTACCGCACAAAAAAGATTTTTACATGAAGTTAAAGATAAAAAATTTATCTTTTAAATGATACTACTGTTTTAATCTTAAAATTAAATCTCTATTTTTAATGAATTTTTAAATAAATATTTTAACTATGTTTTTCAATAATTTTTTTCGTCAAAAATAAAAATGAGGATTAAGCACGTTTCGCATTCAGGAGAAAAAAATAGCTTTTTTCAAAGTGTTGCCATCCATTAATTAAAGCTCTAACTGAAAATAAATTAAATCTTTTTGGAAATGAAATCTGCAAAAATATAATTTTCGTCACGTGTCTGTAGGAAATGAAACAAATATGAAATATTATTTTTTTTTAAAAATAAATTCAAAAAAAATCCTTTTATGATCTTTTACACTCTATATATTATTAATCTAATCAATAAGTTTTATTTTAAGGCAAGTTTTGTTTAATATGAACAAGATATCCATTCAAATCATGGCCACACAGCTAATTTGTAAACCTTTAGTAAGACAAAGATCTGTTGCGACATAAATCGTAAATATTTTATTTAAAAGTAGCAAACGATTATTTTAATAATTATAAATTTTATTTTGTAAATAGTTGTGAAATTCAGATTGGCAACAGTGATATTTTTGGAACTTTTAATTTGTTGTTTAAAAACGATGCTAGAATTTTGAATGAAAATAAGTTGATGTAAATTTGATAATATTATCTATAATGTAATAAGATTTAGTTTCATAATAAATTTGTCTGCATTCTATTTTTGTTGACGCACGAACACAACAGATTTACTAAAATGGTTTAAATAGAAAAATGATTATATTTTATGTAACTTAATTCAATAAATGCTCTAATAAATAACGAATTTTTGATTTTACATAAAGCTTCTGCTGTCGAAATCACGAATAACAAAATGCTCTTGAAACACTAATATTTTAAATAAAAAGAGTTAATTTCTATTCAACTAAATCAATCACTTAAACTGACTGATTTATGAAAATTTGAATATCACTATTCAATAAAAAAAAAAGGATAATTTTAGATTTTCCATCGATCGTTTCAAAAGAAATACGCCAATCAGCGCGCAGGTTTCTAAGAATAATTGGCCTAAGATTATGAAAATGTTGAGTTTTTCTAGATTTTTAACATTCAAAACTTCATAAATAAGTCTTAGTTGATCGTGGAAAATAGAAACATTCATTCATTTATTTAAAATTTGGTGTGTCCAGAATATTTCTCAGAATGTGATACCTTACTGCATTAAATTTAGATTTCATAATTTTTGAAATATATTTATAGGCTGGAACAAAATATTATTATTGATTTCATTTCAATCCTTTTGAAAGCAAAACTAAAAACTGAATTTTATGCTAAATCTGAGAAATTTTTGTTGAATTATTCTTTGAGATATTACATAAATTATCAAAAATATTTTGTAGTTCACATAAGACTTAAATACCGAGATATTCTGTTTGCAATACTCATATTCAATAATAATAGTAATAAATAAATAGCAATAAAGATGATAAATAAAATTAAACGCTTGGTTTTATTAAAAAATATCTTTATATTAATTGCAATTTCATCATTTTCACTTTAAATTAAAGTTGACGTTTTACCGGAAATGACAACAAATTAGCAAAATATATAGAGTAAATTGAACGAAACTATCTAAACAACAGTATAAGTTTGGTATGACTATCAAAATTTGAAGATTAAAATTGTTTTGTTTGAGAATCTATTAAGAGACCAGTTACTTAAAA
Source organism: Argiope aurantia (assembly GCA_026543865.1). Lineage (NCBI taxonomy): Eukaryota > Metazoa > Arthropoda > Arachnida > Araneae > Araneidae > Argiope > Argiope aurantia. The sequence goes on from JAPMOR010087345.1 coordinate 488,226, forward strand.
TATTTAATTGAAAATTGTAGCGAGCGGTAATATTGGCGACCCGGCTGGTCGCCAAAGGCGGCTAGTGTGAAATAAATTAATAACTTGCATTAAAAATTCTTATAACGCAAATAAATAAATTAATAAAATTGCAATTCTTTTTATAATTATTAGCTCTTAGTGAAACATTACCAAATGAGGATGAAGAAATCTAAGACAATGCTGCGGTAGATCATTATAATTACCAAAAATTTTGATATTTCTAAACAGAAATCTGTAGTTCAGTACAATAGTCAGATGATTCATAGAATACAATGGGATTAAAAGAATATCAAAACGTTTTTGAAGGGAAAGAGTATGGTACTAAAAGATTCTAAATATTTTTTATTTACACAAAAAACTTCTTAAAAAATAGCATAAAACACCTTACTTTCATTTTATCTTAAACATTTTCCTTTGGCTATCAAATTCAAGCTGTATTACTATCACTTGTATGATAAAATGGTCTTTGTGGTTTGGTTTGATTCAATTTGGCTGTGGTCATGCTTAAATTTTTGAAATGATATTTTTTTATTATTGTTGTATAATTTATTACCTTTGATTTTATGATACACATTTTTATCTCCAAAACCTCCATTTCTTTTGATTTTCGGATCTCGAGGGTCAATATTTTAGACGAATGGCATACCCCAAACAGAAAAAATTCTTGACTGAGAGTGACCCTTGAAAAAAGTCTTCAGGCCTTTCTTTTTTACATTTAACATAAGATTTATTTCTAATTTGTTTACCTTTAGTGATGTAATGTATCGACCTCCATCGAACACTATCTACTCAAATCAAATTCTCTTAAATCCGAGGACAAGGAGGAGGTTTTGGAAATGAGAAGGCGTAAGAAGTTTCAAAGTTTTATTTGTGAATTATGCATTGCTTTGATTAACAAAATGTTGTAGAAAATATATACATTTCCATAAACATACTTGCTGATTAAAGGGGACAATTTAACAAAGAAAAAAATGAAAAATCATTGTGCCAATATTATTTAGTTTTAAGCAAGAAAGTATAGATCAACCAGCAGGAGTATACTTCCTAAAATATTTTCATATACTGTATAATACAAGTTTCATTCCCTTCCACCCGGTATAAAAATTGTGGAATTAGGGTCAAATCCTGAATACCATGAGTGCTCAGAATTTTATTTTGAGATTGTTATTATGCATTCAAGAGGTTTGTATCATTTAATATACTAAAATAAACAGTATATGAGAATTAATTCAGTAAAAATAGCAAACAATAGTTATAAACATCGGCCTTTGGAGATAGGTTGTCTGAAGTTTATACCGACTAAATCTCATGCGTGGCGAAATTTTTGATTAGATAAATAACTGACTTATTGTTAATTTACAAGTACGATTAAAGTTAATAAATACTTTAAACACCTTTTTTACTTAATCACTTAGACACCTAGGTCTGAGTGTGATTATTTAGAAATAGAGATTATTTAAAAAGGATTTGAAATTTATAACATTTTTTGTATGTACCGGCAGCTGAGAAATATGATTGAAAGTCTGGTATTTTGACGAACGTTTGATTTTTCATGATGCTTCTGATAGTTTTCTACATGAAAACATGATTCTTCCAAAATATTCTACCTTATTATGTCAACAATTGGTGAAAAAAAATCATATTAAAAAGTTTCATTTCATGAAATAGTTCAGATTTTATTCCAGAAACAGACAAAAAAATTGAATTAACCTATTGACTTCGGAAAAGGTCAAAGTTAAGGCATATTCATATAATTTTTTATAATAAGGAAAATCTAGTCTTTGGTCCGTGAAATTCCAAGATTCCATGTGATGATTATTACTTTTTGGACTCTGTACTAAAATAGAAACGGATTAATTTGGACAAAAGTTTAGCCCTATATCAACTGAAAAAAATATTTAACAAATACAGAATTAAACTAAAATGTAATATGAAGAGCTGAAGCATATTTATTTAAAAAGTCAAATTTCAGTTTTTAGAATTTTTAAAGATTTTATTGAAAATTAGAAGATTACAAATATTCCGATTTTAAGTAAGTTAACAAGGAAAGGTTTTATTTTTTCAAAAACTTCAGCAGGCTTATAGGTATCCTAATTGCTAAGTAGAATGTTATTTTCTAATTCTAAAAAAACTTTTAAAGATTTTATTTAATTTCTCTAATATCATTTATCTATAAATTTTAAAATCCAATGTAACAATTATGAATATTTATTTTATAATTTTTGGCTACTTTTAAGTTGAGAAAAGTTCTGAACCATGTTTTGAGTTTTAAAATCGGGAGAGAATAGAATTAAGGTTTGTATTGACACTTTTAAAACTTCAGTTTGCATGCATCTTTATAACGACGATTTTTATATGAATTCATTATGAATGTATCGAATGCAATTTTTATTAAATAAATTTTAAACAATTTAAAATATTTGAAAAATCGATATTTTATGTTTCATTATACAGAATATTGCTAATGCAATCAAACAACATTTTCAACATATCAACTCATTTTTGCATCATAACTCTGAATACGCCTTTAGATTTTATTTCTTTTAGAATTCTATAAACTGTTTGTTTATACCATCAAAATATTATACTAAATCTATTTTCTTCATTTTTTCGTTCTTTTTTAGTTGAATATTTACTAAAGACGGATGAGTAGGTAGAATCGTAGAATTCACATGGGACTGTTGTGGTGTATTCTAGCAACGCTTTTGCCGAAAACGTGTGAATGAGTTTTGCATGGGGTATTCATGATTGTGCAGCCTCAATTGATGGACAAAAAAATAGTAGGCATAAGAAGATGGGAAATTACCATAAAAAATAGGGTCACAGTTAACGTCTATTGATTGAAAATCAGAAAAACGGAAGTAGAAAAGACAATGAACCTAGCGAAAAGAATGACCCTATGAATGACCCGCTTCCTCTTATGTAACTTTTTTCATGCGTTCGAGGACAATAAAAGTAGCGAAGAAGTATTCATTAGTGAACATTGCAGAATGGTCGTTAAACTTTATTCGCAAACAACATGTCAGATTTCACGAATGTGCTGGTGTACCATCATGCCTTAACAAAAGTTCTTGCGTGAATTGTCGGTATTCCCTGCAGTAAATCCGGAGAGACGTGCTGCAAGAAAACAAGTTGCACCACTGAGGCTTTCGGACAGAAGATACGGACCCTATAGATCTCCGAGAATCCCTGCCCAGATGTTATTATTAAACTTGTGTTGTATGTTCAAGATGGTGATGTGGGCATTTTCGAATGACTAAATATGCGCATTGTGGGTGTTGAAGACCACTTCTCTCGTAAACCAGGCTTCATCTGAGAATACAAAAGGAAAGTGTGCATCTTTCTGTGTAGCAACAAGCGTCCAGCGTGCGAAGTCCACCCGCAGTGGGCAAGCATCATCGCATAGAAGTTCGACTTTCTGCAAGTGGAAGGGGTACATGTTTTCAGCAAGCATAACCTTACCATTTCTTATCAAATACTCTGTTCAACTGCAAAACTGTTTTCTGAGTCAGGTGTGAGCACACTGCGTTCTTGTCTTACATTTCGCCTCGTTGTTTTTAAAGATCCTATCACTCGCAGTCTTCTATCGATGTTTGCAAACGTGGTATGGTATGGGCAACACTTCCTTGGATATTGCATTTGGGACATTCCCCGTGCTAGGCGTCCATTGTCATCCATTCAGCAGTTAAATGCATAGTACGCATCTTCATCTTTCGTGAAATCTGACACGTTGTTTGCGAATGAACGACCATCAATTCTGCAAGGTTCACTAATGAATACTTGCTCGCAGCTTTTATTTTCTTCGAAGAATTTGCATGCGAGAAGACTTCTTCATCACCTACCTAAGCCTAGCATCCATAGGGCTCATTGTCTTTTCTATGTCTGTTTTGTTGAGATTTTCACCGAATAAACGACAATAGCGATCTTATATTATTGTAATTTTCTATCTTCATAATACCTACTATCACCTCTCTGAATTTATCTTTCGAATTGGACAGAAGACATCGGTAGACATTCTGTAGACATCGGTAGTGATATTTTCTGGTGCTAATTTTATTTTTTCTTGAATTTCTAAATTCATCTGTTTTTATACTACATACTTGAAAAAAAATAACATGGAAAAAAATAAGAAATTTTATTTTTTATTATTTCACCATCAAAATATATGTTTATGCTCAACTAAAATAATGTTACAAAATATATTGTTCAATAAAATGAATATTTAAAGGGCCTAAAAGTGCATTTTTATGACTTACTTATATTGACATTATAATAAAATTAAAATTTTCAAGGCATATTCATTTTAGAAGAAATGCAATAGAATTGATAATAAAGACTTACTAACGTTAAAAGAAAATAAGATACTCATTTTATGTCCCAATTTTTTTGAGGGTTAACGGTCCATTTTAATTCAGAAAAATATAAAATTTCAATGAAAATTCAAAAAGTGTACATAAAAATAATTCTAAAAAATTGGAATTATAAAATCGTACAGTTTTGTTAAAAATAAATTTTATTGAATAATAAGGGAAAAAGAATAAAAATTAAATCACCTACAGTATTTTAAAAAATTTTAAATATTACATATCTTTTAATATATTTAAAAGTAATATATTTCTTTATTTTTTTTAAATTGACACATTTATATCGTAATACATATGCATAAAAATTTCAGAACCATAAATAAATAATTCACAAAATTGCCTAATAGAGTCAACCCGCTGATCGATATTTTTCTATATTCATATTCTTTCCTTTTTATTGGTCAACAACATAACAACCTCCCCATTTGAAAGGTGTCAAGGCCTTGAAAATCACCAAGAGGCCATTTTTATTCAATGGCATCCTAAAATTCGTGCCAGAATATGTGCAATAATTAAAGGTTACATCATAGCTTGTATGACAAAAATAAAATAATTAATTATAAGCAAGTTGACTCGGGAGTCAAATATATAAATTAAAAACTTGCATATAAAAGAAATGATAACATATATAAATAAAGGAATAAGATCACAACTCTTTTTATAAATACTTCCTCTTAGTGAGATGTCACCACAATGAGGTTAAAGAAATAAGATAATGTTGCGGTAACTCATTGTAGTTTTCTCTGCAAACTAAATCTAAAACGCTCTCTAGATTTTTTAAGCAGAAACCTGTAAACACTATATTTACATCTTTTTTTATTTGGTCTTAACACTTTCAACGCTACCGACGATATATCTCGTCGGTAGCGTTGAAAGTGTTAGAAATTTTTCTTCGACTACCACGTTCAAGTTGTGATCTTATGTAACCTGCATTCTTCAGTTGTGAAATGGTGTAATGAATAAAATAATTTATATTTGTATAAAAGCATAAATTGCATTTAAATGAAAATAACTTTGAGGTTAAAAAAAAGTGCAATATTTTTGGACCGCCATTTGGTGATGTAAAGTTTCGACCTCCATCGGTGACTATTTTCAATTCAAATTCTCTTAAATTCTAGGATAAGGTGGAGGTTTTACAAATGAGAGGATGTAAGAGGTTTCAATGTTTTATGAATGAATTATTTATTTCTCTAATCAATAAAATGACGCTGAAAATACACATATTTCTATAAATATGCTTGCTGATTAAATGGTACAATTTAACACACACACACACAAAGAGAAATTATTATGCCAGTATTATAAATTTTGAGAAAGAAATTATAGACCAGCAAGAATATTCTTCCTAAAATATTTTCGTATAATTTCTAATACAAGTTTTATTTCCTTCCTTCCAGTATAAAAATCACGGATTTAGGGCAAAGTCTTGAATACCACGTGCACAGAATTTTATTTTGAGATTGGTAGCATGCACACAAGAGGTGAGTGCCACGTAATATATTGACACATTACGTACGGGTCACAAGATGCCACATTTTCATGTTTCTTCGGCTAAATTGATGCATAAACAACCAGAGGCAAATATTTAATGCATTAAGTACCTCAAAGAACACATACGCTTTGCCAGCACTTTTTTGGGTAAACTCGTACGTTTTGAAATCATCATAACATTGTTATTTATGAAGCAATAACAGACGGGACACGCAACACGGGAAAACTCGTGTGTGGTCTTTAACAGGTGGGATGCGAAACACGAGAACACTCGTGAGCGGTCCTTAATGTCTTAAAACAAGATACTGCTGCAAATCGTGCCGATCATCATTGCAAAAGGAATTATGCCTTGCCAAATTTCAGGCTCTAAAGCATTATTCAAGTTTGTGAAATAAATAATTGTTAAAATGTAAAAAATCTTACATAATAAATATATGTATAAAATATATAGTAATATTTAAGAATATTTTATGTAAATATAATACTGCATGCAAATTAAAAATGTATATATATGAATCCTATTGCTTGCCAAGCATTCTTCTAGAGCATAGATTCCCAAAGTGGTCCAGGTGGACCTCCAGGGGTCCATAGGAGACGACACGGGGGCCACGTAGGCGTGAAAAGAAAACAGGGGTTCACAAGTTGTAAGTGGGGGTCCACGAAAATTTACGTTTTCATAATAAAGAAAAAAAAAATGCAGTTACAAGGGGACAGACTTAATTTAATAAAAACAAAGGGTGTCATTTCGGCTTTTCTTGGTAAATTGAAATTAATGAAGCAAAATATTAGTCGGCGCGAATTCTCCCAGTTTCCACACTTGTCACAGATAGAATGTCTTGATGAGGATATTCAGACATACAATCAACATTTAAATATCCTGCATGATGACTTCAAAAATAGATTTGAAGATATTCTGACAATGGAAATACCACCATGGATCATAACCCCATTTGATGAAACGGAAGAGGCGAATGTGGTATTACAAGAGGAGCTACTTGAGCTCAGCACCATTGAGGAACTGAAGGTGAAATTTAAAAAAGGCTATCAAACATTTCGGCTGCAGGCAGAAATCCCCGAAAAATATCCTGGGCTGTGGGAAATTGCGAGAAAATTTTTGATAGCGTTTCCCTCGTCATATCTTGTCGAAAGAAGTTATAGTGCCGTTACCAACCTGTTAACAAAAAAAACAAAAAAAAAGGAGCAGATTGAAGATCACAAAACTGGGAGATTTGAGATTACTTCTTACAAAACTGAAGCCAAATATTGATAATTTGCTGTCAATTCATCAAGTACATCCGTCTCATTAAAAGTATGACTATTTTTTATTGTTGATTTACATTTCAGAGTTCATTGTTGATTTTTTGTCAATTGTTGATTTTTGTAATAATAAATGTTTATAATTTTGTATAACCACAAGTATTATTTTAATACATAGGACACAAGAAAATGCGCTACTTTTTTTTTTCTTCTTAACACCCCCAATTTAGGGTGATATTTTTAGGAGTTTTAAGAATTAAGTAGAAATGTAGCAGCAGGGGGTCTACCGAAAATAGTAAAACTTTGAAAGTGGTCTACGAGAAAAAAAAGTTTGGGAACCTCTGTTCTAGAGCGTTCAAAAATGTGTGGGTTCTGGGAGAGCGTTGAGGGTCAGAACGCCGTACGCAATGTGTTAAAATACAGACTTCATTACTGATTCAATAGAAATAGCAAACAACAGTTATAAAACATCGGCCTTGAGGAATCTGAAAATTTTACTAACTCACTGACTTGGCGAATTTTTTGGCGAGATAAATAGCTGGCATGCGGTTAATTCAGAATTACGAGGAAAGTGAATAATTACTTTAGATATCTTTTTTTTTTCCTGCGTCTTTAAGCCAAACTTTTGTACAAAACTACATTTGCAATCACATGATCTAATACCAATTCTCGTTTATATAAGTCGCTGAGTTAACAGCAAGTTACATGAATACGGAAGTGTGAAAGAAGGTGAAGCGTTTCGTCTTATCCGAGAAGATTACACATTTCATATGGATCAACATTTATTTTATGATAAATTTACTTACTAAATTTTATCTAACAAGTTCTTCACATTTTGCAGTTATTGTGCTCAGTTTTAATCGGAGAACCACTAGTTATACTTCCACCTAATGGATTTCGTTTAAAATTTGGATATTAAGTTCATAACCAAATTTCATCCGTAAAAAATTGTATTTGAGCTATCTTATTTACAGACAGACAGAGTGACATAATTTCAAAAAATGTATTTCTCGTGTACAAAAAGGTCTAAAAATGTGCAGATTCATCAAAGTTTTACTTCAAATTTATTAAATGTTGCAGTAGTTTTTTTTCTTTTATGATGATTACAATATTCTCTCTTCTTTTTACTTCGCAAATGAGAAAGTAAAAACGCAAAGAATTTGTAATGGGCTCATTTTTACTTTCTTATATACGCTGTATAGAGAACATATAGTAATCGTTAAAAACCATTCAATTCGAGATTTTGGCAAATCTCCACGTTTTAGATCTCCCCCGAGTTCGAAAAACACATTTTTGAGAAATGTCCGTCTTTTCTGTCTGTGACAAAGACAACTCAGAAACGTTTTGGGATGAACCAGGGGTCGGCAACCTTTTGAAACGGAAGAGCTAACAGCAACAATTTACAAACTTTTTCAGTTTTTAAAGAGCCACTAATTTTCGATTTAATATGATAGTATTTGCTTATATAAATTTAATTTTTGATTTAAAATAAACAGCTTTCAATACGGAATAATCTTTACTCATATAAAAACACAAATATAAATAGTTACATCAGTGGAAGAATTGGTTTTGAATGACTTTTGAAAGTTTGATTAAATCTGGCTTATAGCTTGTTGTTTTAAGTTTCAAGCAGGATTCTCGATTTTTATTTGTTAGTCGACTTCTAAATTTACTTTTTATTATATTCATGCATTAGAACGCTTGCTCACACGAATATGTCGAATCCAAAGATCGTCAGCATTCTATATGCCAACTTCTTCACCTGACTGTGGCATTCTGGAAGACTATTCTATGCGTCGAATATGAGGGCCACAACGCGAAATTTCTTTTAGAGCTGTCCACTTATTCTACGCGAACTGCATGCAGTTCTGGACCTCCAACTCTTCCAACTTCCTCTTGAGTTCTGTGAACTTGCCATTCCACAAGTCTTGGTTTTCGAATCCAGCAATTGCATTTGAAGCGATCCAGCATCAATTCCAAATGGCTCAATGTTGATCTCAATTGTATTTGTGTTGAGAGGATTTAATATGAATGCGAGATTACTTTTGTTTGTTTTGAATTACTCGAATCTCTCAGCAAATCGATCCCTCGTGTTTTTTAAAGTTATGCTGAAGTAATTCGTGTCAATAGTTGTATTGGTATCATCGAGATATTGTTCCAGAATTTTAAAAATGACGTAATTTATCGCTCTTCAACAACAGACAGAAATGAAATGCAATTGGCTGAAAAATAAACACGGTGTCACGTCACGGTGTCTCATCTCTAAGAACAAAACAATAGTTCAAATTTATCTCATTACGATCATGTTAAGAGTGGCGATTGGTAATTACGATTATGTTAATAGAAGCTGTTGAGAGATTTGGTACTTAAAAATATATTTCCTTATTTTTTAAGGGTTTTGATAATAAATTATTAATTTTTCGTATGGAACTGGAGAGCCGCAACTTTACATTAAAAGAGCCGCAGGTTGCCGACCACTGAGATAGACTATTGAAATTTGGTATAGAGTCTTTTCACAAAATTTGCAAGTTTCTTTCAAATGTTGTGTAAATTATGATCAGAGGAAGCCTATCTGACCGGCTATTCTGATACAAGTTAACACAATAATTACAAAATGAAGAGAGCAATATAGATAAAATTCGGTGCACAGATTTAACATCTATTGTCAAATTTTGTACCAAATCCAAATAAGGGTTGACCGTCTTTTGGTCTGTGTTTTCAGAAACATGTAAACGCGATGACTTAAATATGTTGAATTTGGTACGGGATCTTGTGACTATAAGTGCTGTTTTGTGTAATTTTTTTTCAATCGGTTAAAAAAACGTGTGTAAAACACTAGTTCGTTTCTTGGATATTATTATTTTCATGCCAGGTATTGATAGCCAAATATCTCACCAAGGATGACACGATAGATTCAGTAAATATGCTAAATTCGCCAAAAAAAAATATTCCTTAACTATTGTAAGCCAATATTGTAGGCATTCTCTGGTGTGATAAGTTTATTAGAGAGAAAGTTTGGAGAGACCTCTCGCTGTTTCTATAATGAAATGGCTGCTAATTCTGTCCTAATATTGAGCTATGTATATTTGTGTCCATTTTGGTGTATTTGCTAATATTTAACATAGTACTAGAACGCAGCCAATATGCAGGCCCAGAGTTTTCACATTTTTTATTCATTCAAAATGGCGTAGTGATAGGTAAGACTTTCGACTATCTCACCGGAATGTTCTAGATTCAACAGCTAAATTTTTAAACATTATATGAGTATATTGTCCTGGTGCATTATGGATCCATAATTTAAAACTTTCAAAACCCCTCCCATTAGAATGGCGTGGCAATTTACAGAAAGATGCTCATATGCTTGTTGTCTGCGTGATGAGAAGCGTCACGTATAGTTCTCGTGTGCTTCATTCAAAGTGGGTCATTAATATAGCTTAATTAAATATGTTTTAATACAAAGGCATAAAATATTAAATTTCACTGAAAATTGTGTTAATTCTGAGAGGAAATTCTCTTGGAAATGTAAAAATATATTAAAAATAATTCAATTATTTTCTTTCATGAAGTATTTTGGGGAATGCGGTGACCTGGTTGTAAGATCTCGTCTTCGGAACCCTATGACTCTAGGCTCGACACCGGATAGGTCCACAGAACAATCGTATAAGCGGGTCTGGTGCACATTAAATCCATTCAGGCCAAATACCCTCTCACTGGTGCGGATGGAGAGTTTGGAGAGGGAGGTACCAGCTCAGTTGACGTTCTTGCCATCTGACCACGACTCAAAATTACGAGGTCCGTCCCAAAATCACTCCAGTGTTGCTTTAAAACGGGATGTAAAAGTAACTAAAACTAAACAAAATTATTTGATTCTTATATTTTCTTTTTTATATTGAACTGAAATGAAATGAAACTATTAATCAGAAAATATTATGACCTCAGAAGTTTTTACGCACTAATTGCTTTATGCCCACTTTGATGCATTTTAACCGTTTATATAGAAGAGAACTAATCTTTTCAGACTGAATACAAATAAATCCGAATAATTCTTTTAGAAAAAAGAAAATTTTTCAAACAAAAATGTGAATTTTCTAACATTTTTTTGTCCCCATTTGAAGATGAAAAAGATGGCTGAAGGTTTGCTGCTTTGTTCCCTTTGCTTTGGATTATTTATGTTGCTATTGATAATTTTCTTTGAAATAATAAGGAAGACTCCAGCTCAAATCATGTGGAGACAAGCTATATTAAAATGTGTGATTTTGAATGGAATACTCACTGTGCTAACATATGGATATTTCCTTTTCTTTTACTTCATGCCAAATGGAACTGAGAAATGATTTAGATACACTCACTCCTTATGTTTTGTACTTAAATTGACTCTTCTGTTATATATTTGTATAATTATATAAATTTAAATCCTTCTTATGTGTTGATAATAATAAAATTTGGTATTTTTAATTTCAAGTGATAGTAATACCAAGTAAAACTATTTCCTTTGGTTTATATCTTTTACAAATATTTTACAGACTTTGGATCGTGATTTTAGATACGACTTCGGGTTTTTTCGATTGCACCACTTTCTGCGATTACGGTATCTTTCATATCAATGCTAAGGCATACGAAGAAAAATAATATATTTCAATATATTTTTGGTTATTTTCCAGTAAATGGCTGTCTTGTTATCTGTCAAATTGTGATGAAGTCCGAGTAGTTAAGTCAAAAAATATTTATTGCTTTCTTCGGATAGTTTTATTAAAATTCCCTTCCAAATGGTTAATCAATAATCAGCAGTTGTCACTCAGCAGGTGTTTGATCTATTTAATTTGATACCCTATGTTTGTGATATAAAATTCATCTGCAATTGTGACAAAGCAGGTGATTGATCTATTTAATTTGATACCCTATTTCTATGATTCATCAGCAATTGTGACAAAGCAGGTGATTGATCTGTTTAATTCGATACCCTATTTCTGTGATATATAAATCATCAGCAATTGTGACAAAGCAGGTGATTGATCTGTTTAATTTGATATCCTTTTGCTGTGATCTATAAATCTTTGGCTATGTTCATCAATGACAGCATCAAGTATTTTCAGAAACATTTATCAAGACAATGCACCTTGAGATTCATGTTGCAACCAAGTTATTTCATTAAAATCCTAGAGTTGCAGGCAATTTTTGTGTAATTCTAAGCTTGTGTATTTCCAACGGTGTGCTCTATTATTAAAATTCCTATTGTATGGTTAATCAACATTCATCAGCAGTTGTCAGTCAGCAAGTGTGTGATCTACTTAATCTCAAACAATTCTTCTTTGATCTATAAACCTTGAAATCATTCGCTATATTCAGCAATGACGTTATCAAGAATTTTCGAAAAGATATCAAGATGGCCATGCAGAAAATTCATCTATGTATCTTAAGACTCGAATTGCAGTCAAGCATTTTGTAAGAACTCTAGAGATGCTTGGCAATTTCTGTATAATTATATGCTTGTGTATTTATAGGAGTATCCTTAATAATATCCCTGGTTGAAATCTATTTCAGTGTGCTCCTTTGGTTTGCATCCAATTTAAAAATCTAAATAAACAAATGAGGAAGTTCTATCAACCCAATTCATAATATTTTTTCTTGTCAGCTATCACTTATTTTCTTTGCTACTTCACATGTTTAGGTATTAGGGATATGCTGAGCATCTGCGTTGGCGTCCAGGAAAGATGCATGCCGTTTTAATATAATCAAAATGTCACAATTATATGCCTAATGGTGCAGGAATTTGACAATGGTTAAAAGTTTTTAAATACTCGAAATATTATTTTCTACGTTTTAATTTTCACATCTATTGTTACTCAAACTTGTTACTGTTATGAATCATTACTATTAAATTAAAATTTAGTTCAAACTGTGAGAAACTAATAATTAAATTCAAAAAATATTAAAATTGTAAATTTCCATCCAGAATTATACAACCATTTATAAATTCAAATCTCTATCGCATCAGAAAGCGAATAATAATAAAAAAAAACCGATTTTTTTTTTACAAAAATAGGATAAATTTGAATTAAAGGAAAGTAAATATAATTTTTTTAAAACCTTTTATTAGAAAACTTTATTATAAAATTAAGTTATATATTTGAGAGTTTGGTGTACAAATAAACGACTGAACTATTTATAATACAAAGGGTATTTAAATGAAAAGGTAGGAAACGTCGTAACAACGTAACTGTCAGTATATATGCCGCCATGGGAGAACGTAGCGGGACATCTAGGCATGCGATTGGAGTTTCCGGCGTAGATTAGAGCATGCGCGGGCGTCCACATGCACAGGAGAGAGCAGAGGCTTTTATAAAGAGCGCCGTCCAATTGATGTGGTAGTGCATGTGAAGACAGGATGACACAGGCACAGAATAACTATTAGCTTCGATGTGTACTGTGAGACACTCCGAAGACAACGCAGGGCCATCAAGAACAAAGGACCGGGGCTACTCACGGATGATGTGGTTCTGCTCCATGATAACGCGGGTCCACACGTCTTCAAAATCACACACGCGGAACTGGCCAAGTTCAAGTGGAAGCACTCGACCATCCGCCCTACAACCCGGACATGTCGCCCTGCAATTTTCATGTATTTGGTCCCCTGAAAAAACATCTGAAAGAGAAGCACTTCATCTCGGACGGTGAACTCAAGCACGCTGTGAAGCACTGGGTCTTGTTACGGCCACAGGAATTCTGGGAACAAGGTATCCTTTGGCTCGTTTATCAATGGGATCTTTGTGCTCAGGCTTATGGTGTTATTATGAATGGAGCCTTCATTTATACCCACAGTGTCGTTTCGTAAGTGTCGTTTAAGAGTGCTTTCGTTGTCTCATTGTGGCTTCTACCGTTGTGATTTTATGCCGAGTCTTGACTTTGAACTCTGGGGTTCCAGACCGGACTCCAAGAAAGATGCTCCTTCTGAAGATATTTGTCGCACGTTAAATCGATGAAGGTGTAGATTATTCCTACTATTGTGATGTGGAAGTATGAAGAGAAAAATACAGATGTAATTTTATTATCTTATCGTTTGAAAATTACGAGATTCCTGCTAAACCATCACTAATGTCAATCCGAATTTATCTAATGTGACATAATCTGAAGCACACTTAAGAGAACACTTCGAAATTTGACAAAGCATTCTGTAAAAAGTGTCATTAAAACACTTGTGCATCTTCAGAATAGGTCGTTAATTTATGAAAATTAATTTGATCAAGATTCAAAAACATTAATCAGTCACCAAAAGTTTAAAAAAATATATTGAGGCTGGTTTGGAGATCTAATAACACCACATTTACAATTAATGTTTGCTTTAAAATTCATCTAGCTAAAAGTTTTAAATTACATAAATTTTTTGCACGCTTCCATAAAAAAATAAAAAAAAACGGAAGTGAAGTTTTGTAGCTTCAGAACCTGCCGTTAGTTTACAAAAATTAAGACAAATTTAAATAAGCTTCAAAATCCGAGTCTGCTTCCAATAGTATTTTTATAATTTTGAAAAGAGTTAGTAAAAATAATAACGAAATGTTTATAATTAATATTCCCTTTAAAATTTATTTAGCTAAAAATTTTAAATTGCATAAATTTAGTTTGTATTTTGTATGAGACTGTATTGTTCTAATGAAAATATTAGAAACTGTTCCCTTATTTTTTCTTGATATTTGATACTAAATGGAATAAAAGAAGTGCTAAAGAAATGACGAAAAATGACCTACCAATTAGCCGGACGAATAACATTTAATTTCTAAATTTGACTAAATGAAGACAGGAGATCTTTTTTGCTCATAAGTTAGATAATATATTCCATGAAATTTAAGTTTTCAACTGTATTGATATAAAAGGAAATGAGAAAAATTCATTAAAAGATAATATTAAGAAATGAATTTGCTTCTATTAAATATAAGGAAGGAAGCTTTTATTACTAGTGAAGAGTGGATATTTCATAATTTTTAACAAGGTAACAATATTTTGTTTCATTCATTTATTTATGACATCATCGATTTAGAGATAAAAATTCTAAGAATTTAAGATTTGTCTAAAAGCATTTTATTTCATGAAGTCATTTTTCTTTGCGATCAAAGGACTTAATAGTTAATTTGAATGATAAATTTTAGCATACATTAATATCATTTAATATAATTTAATGAATGTTTAAAAAATTAAATCATCATATAAATAATCATTAAAATAAAAATATAAATGATGAATTTTAATAGTTTATTTCAATAAAATTTTTACTTTTTATATTTATTAAATGTAATGAAAACGCCAAAGCTTTTGATATTTTTTACGGCGAAATGAAACCTTAAAAGTTTAAGCCCCAATGAATATAAAAGAATTTATTCGATATTAATTAAAAGGAACTTCTTCAAGTTTTTAATGAATTTTAACATTTTTTATTGTATTTTTAGTGTTTTAAGGATTCTGAAATTGGCGTAGCTTCATAGGATGAAATTCATTTCCATTTCGATAGTTGCGAGAGAATGCTTTAAAATATTTTTACTTTTATTTGTTCAATATTTGAATCATTTCATCCCATTTCCTCACCTTTTGAAGAAATGTAACTTCACACGCTCGGTTATTATATACGGTTTAAATGCATTCAAAATTTCATTAACAGTTCAATATAAATCTTGATTCGGTATTTCTGGTACCAACTGATGAATTTTCGGGAAGCAAAGTATTTTTTTAATATGAAAATATTCTTAAAATAATAAAGCGAATGAAATTTTCTGTGAAGTCTACTAAAGTGTTCATAATTTTAGTTTTATTTAAGCTATAAATTCAATCAATTCGAATTTGGAGCCATTTTAACAAAGTCTTTTTTCTATAATTATATAGAAATGTATGCATTATGAATGGTAATATGATTTGGATTATATCAAGTTTTTAAAAGCTCTTTTTTGCACATCTTTTTTCTAAAATCCTACACGTCTTTCACTATATGTAAAATTGTTAAGTGTTTTATAAACTATTTGATTTTTCGAAATCATTCGATGATTTTTTAACCTTTTTAAATCTTTTTTTTCAGGAAGGAGAACAAATTGCTCCAACCGATGTTTTTCGGTATGTTCTTTGTTCTGCATATGGCATACCTTGGAATTATTTTTGTTCTGTTGCAAAGAACCTTGACACCAAGTTCTTGCAAGAACTTCATATTTAAATTGATAATCTTCTTCGGAATAGGAGCTGTTATTGTGTACATTATATATATCCTGAACTTCATTGCTTCTTTAGTCGAAGGATGCTGATATTAGCTACAATCGCCAATTGTTTATTATCATGTGAGTCAATGATGTTGTTTTGGTTAGGAGGTTTTGAAGCTCGAAATCGCGTAGGCAATGAATAAAGCATAAATGGCAATTTTACTCTTTTAATCGCATATATTTTTTTACCTGCTTTTACCAGTATTGCATTATTATGTATGTATGCATGCTTCTTTGAAAACAGATGCATTTTTAAAAGGTTGACCCGCTTTTACCAGTATTGCTTTATTACGTATGCTTCTTTGACAACAGATGCGCTTTTAAAAGGTTGATGTAAAACTATGACATCATAGCTATTTCATTTCAAAATTGGTCCATCCAGAAAAACTGAAAATGAAAGCTTAAAAAAATTATATTTATACTATATATAGGGATATATATACTTAAAAAAATAATGTTCTCACATGATAACTTGAAATTTGCAATCGTAGATTTAATTTTAATGGCGTCTTCCTATATTTTATTATTGAACTCGACTCTGCACATCGCAATTGTATATTTTTAATCAATGCACTATATTTTATTATGTTTTTAATAAATATTTAAGCTATTATTTTGACTTTTTTTTCCTACATAATGTACTTAATCTAGAGTGTACTGATATTAAAAAAAGTGTCATTATGCTACCTCAAACTATCCAAGTTTTACAAATAACTCATCTCCATTTGAAATATTTTTACCTACAAACTTTCAAGATCAGTGTTTTCAATTTAATAGTCTTTATGCTACTATTAAACTTTCAAAAATAATTTGAAATAATTTCAAATCTTTATTCATGAATCAAATCTAATAAATAGTGTAACTATCTCAATCTTTTGATCATTTTTGAGTTCAGGTGTCTGAAATTAATAGAAAGACCCGAGTTTCTCTTTCAAACAAAAAAAAAATTGCATACTCCTCTCAAACTACAATGCAAAAACGTATTGTTAAGGGGTTAATATACAAACTAGGAACCTTTTAAATGATGAGCAGGAAGCAAATGAATGATCACACATTATTTGAATTCTCAGAAAATGTTATCTTTTCTGTCAACATATCTGGTAAGAATATCCAAAGAACAGGTACCTTTCTCCCCCTCCATGGTATTCAAAGAACCTCACTCAAAGTAAGGCCAAGGAATTTCGCAGCGATATAGCAACGGCACGGGTCCCATCCGTAGTTTCATTCATTGAATGAGCGTTTTGGACCTTTGTTTATTGATAAAGTCGACGACTTTTTACTGTCGATGAGTTGTTGTGTGGGAGCAAATGGAGCGGACTTCATTGGAAGAATTCGTATTCGCTTGATATTTCAAATGCGTAAAGCCGATTTCGAAACTATCATTCTTCATGCCCTAGGAAAACATATGGTATGAGAGAACTTGCAAAAATTCTCATGTTTACCGAATAAATCAGCGCAATCTGTGTATTATAGCAAACGTTAGTGCTCAAATGGTGGATGTAATCGGTAATCATCAGTTCGATTGTTTAAATGAGTGCACTTTTATTTGATTGAATCTGAATTTTTCTTTCATCACCATAGTTTTTATTCTCATAGTCTCTTTCATTTTAAGTCATGATGTAATATGGACATTGGTGGTTAATTTTTTAAATGTAAATTCAAAGATGCTACAGTTTTAAAAATTAATATCGACAATCATCATATGTTTAGAACAAAATTTTTGACGATTACGATATTTTTTTATATATTTTACATTGTAGAAAATAATAGTTTAGAGGATTCAACCGATTTAAAACGTATATGGCTATGTTAAACATCAATCATCCCATTAGAATATAAATATTACAATTCCTAATAACCTAGAACTTGCCAATTGTCTTGCGTTTTGCCAAAAATTAATCAAGAATTCATAGCTAGAATACTTCACTTGGTCTTTGTTCCACATATTGACATGGCCGCGTTTAAATTTGCAACGAATTTAAAATTCAAAAATTACTTGTATAATTTTAGATATCTTTATATTTTACTTTCTGACATTATTTGAAATTAAGCATATCAAAAACAAAGGCATATAATTTCGACAAAATAAATTCATATTACAATAGTTAAATAAGCTGGAAAGCAAAAAAATACTGTAAGGTTCGAAAAAGTTTCGAAATTTCTTGTTCCATTTTCGAATAATTCGAATTATGAGCGATTGTAGCAGCTTTGATATAAGGTTGATTTTGAGCTAATTCGTTCATCTTATAGACTAATTAATAAGACCAATGCTCCATTTTTTAAATTAGACGAATGCTATTTTGAGAAATTCTTTATAGTTCAGAATCGTGGCCAGAAAATAAAATTTGACCACCCATCACCTTCAAATCAGTATAGACAAGAAATATTAGCCGTTTTATATACCACTTTTCAATTCAGTATTCAAAAATGAGAGCATCTAAATCGGTTAATCTGGTAAAAGCTTCCACATATCATTGAATTTTAAATTAGTATAATAAGCCGCTTGAAGTTATTCGAATGGATTAATTGTACTCCACAATTAAGCCTCATTCTCAAAAGCATGTCAAAATTGGTACGGCATGGAATAGAATGCTAGATGCTCAATTTTTATCTTGCCTGTGGGTATAGATAGCGTTTAGTGAATAAGTGGAGATTGAAAATCTTGGGATATGCGGAGGGTATGGAAGGTGTTTTAGAGAATGTTTTCTACCAATTTTCATTACTTACGTTATAATGAATATAATGTTGATTCAAAACTATCGTGTATCACATTTGAAATAAATCTTGGGATTGGAGTAGGTATTCCTTCTAACATTTGAGGTATACGAAGATCTGTTTCATTCAGTATCAATAGTTTAACTTAACACCATACCACACCTCCGTTTCTAGAGCTCATGTGGCACCCTAGAAACAATAGTTTAGATTCAAATGTGTTTTCTCTTTGATATAACATTTAAAAAAATGAAGAGTTTTGCTGGTTCTTTCTCTACCATTATTTAGTTAAGGCCAAATATCAGAAAAGGCTAAAAAGTTAACTTGCTTGTCATATTATTAGGAGATTTTAATATGGAAGCATAGCCACATGTGGCTCTTGGGCTAAAAAACCCTCACAAATCATAGGAGACTTTAAATAAAGGAAACACGGAAATTAAGTAGCCTTTTGTCTTATTCTTTAATATAACTAAAGCAGATGCGAAAAGACACTAATCCAACAAAGAGATTTAGGAATCAATGCAGTTTCAGCGCTGAAATAGAATTAGTAATTAAAATAAACTTGGATTTAAAATGCAACTTGGATGTCCTATTATTGCAGTAGTACGCGGGCAGATGCGAAATGAGACACAAATCGAACAATTCAACGTTTATATTACTTGAGTACTCAAACAGGTTTACACAGAGACATTAATCCGATAAAAGAGATTAAAATGCTTTGGCACTAATATAGCAGACATATTTTAAATTGGAGACAAATACAACAAAATTAGGCGCAAATAAGTAATAGCCAAATAGGTTCGGAGTTAGATATTAATCTAACATGAATTGTGAATCTTTGCAGTTTTGATGTCAAAATTGCAGTAATACTCTAGGAAGTTCGAAATCAAACACAAATGTGACATAATTCGCTGCTAAAACTGTGGTAGTGCTCAAGCAGTTTTGAAGTGAGATAATAATGCGTTGTTTTCAGCACTATTAATGCTGTATTACAGAAGGAAGTTTAAAAAGAGATATGAATGTATTAAAATTCGTCTCTAATACTGCTCTAGTATTCAGGAAAATTTGAAATGAGACACTAATATATTAAAGGAAAATAACTATCTATGCATCTCTTCGGCACTAACATTGGAGACAGATTGAAATCAGATGCTAATGTAACAAAATTTCACAGTAATGCTTTAGCATTATTCAGGCAAGTTCTTCTTCATGAGCACAATAGCCCTTCGCAGGCTTTGGATGCCTCAACCACGCGCACTTTCCATCCCCCGCAACTTCCTTCCAGTTCCTTATCCTTAGAACACTCTGGTCTCTTTCTACATCATCCAGCCATCTAATTGGAAGTTTTCCTCTGGCCCGGGATCCCATAGGATTTTTAAAAGTGGATATTTTGAGGGCGCAGTTTACAGGCCTTCTCCAGATATGGCCGAGCCACCTTAACCTATTGCTCCGGATAACCAGTGTTATCTGTAGTTGCCTATAGAGTCTGTATAATTCAAAATTGAATCCAGTTCGCCAACATCCTCTCTCTAGTACTGGGCCAAAGATAGTTCTAAGGATCTTTCTCTCGAGCTGAGTGTCCATGTTCAGAGAACGCTGAGTGTCCAAATTAAGATTGCAAGTTTCACTTGCACAGACCAGAACAGGCATAATAAGAGTCTCATAAATTCTTTGTTTAGTTTTTCGACGGATAAAGTTGGATCTTAGTTGTTTTCTTTTCAGTCCAAAGAAACATTTATAAGCCACTTTCATTCTGCTGTCAATTTCCGCTGTGAGTTCATTATAGTCATTAACCATTGTGCCAAGGTATTTGAAATGATCGACGTTTTCGTAGGTATGACCGTTAAATCACAGAGGAACATTGTGATTTTTAATTGAGGACAGGAATTCCATAAATATGATTTTATCTTTGTTGATTGTAAGGACCATATTTGTGGCAGAAGTTTCCAAAGCTTGAGAGGCATTCAGGCACGTTCATTAAACTAATTTAATGAACTTAGAAACATTATAGTCTTTATTCTAATGCTTTATTAATACACAAATAGGTTCTAAAAGGATTCTTTTCCAACTACATGAAATATTGTATAAAAGCAGTGCTGCGCTAATATTCTAGTCTGGTAGCATTCGGAGAGGTTAAAAGGAGACACTTATCTACTGAACAACACTCGGAAGTAACGCAGAATGTATGCGTGTAATGTACCCTAATTTACTCTAGTGTGCATTTCTTAAGTATGTAAAATAGAACTCTGAGACAAAAACTTCAATTACTTTTCATCATTGTGGTAAGCATATCGGTCATGATTTGAACTGAAATGAACTAGAAAAGTATAAATTCTAAACTAAGCAAGCGTTTCTCTTAAAATTTTGATTTTAATGTGCGTGTTCACTTAAGCTGAATTTTAAAAAATTATCCAAATCATAATTGTATTATTTCTTCACATTGTTTTGAAATGTAAGTACAGTATAGGATATATTATAGTAAGATTATATTTTTATTCGAAGTTGTGAGTTATGTGAAAATACTTTTTGCACTTCTGCAATTTGTTTCATTTGAAAACCCATAGAAAAGAATAATTAATTGTTGTTTATTGTTACTGTTGTATGTGAATGATAGTTATAATTTTAGAAGAGAATAAAAAAGTTTTTTATTTAACCAGAAATTTTAATTTTCATAAAAATGTAGTTTTAATAAATTTTGTAGTTAATTTTTTAACCCGTCTTTTGCTTAAAGTTTTTATATTGTGAGAAAAAAAATGTAATTTCTAATCCAATTAATGACAGTCAATATCTTAATTTCTAATCCAGTTTAGCACTAGAAATGTTGACAGTATTCTTTTGTCTCAAAAATTAGTGTCCTATGTCTAGTTAAGGAAAATACATGAAACATGCATACATAGCTAGAATAACTCATTTATAATGATTATCATAGCGCTAACAGTCAATAAATTATCTAAGAAAAGAATTTTTTTTCAAGAAATTCCTTTATTTCAAATGTAAATTAAATTTTGTCATTTTGGAAGATGATTATTAATTTATAGCGTATAAGAATCGCAATTTTTAATATAATTTTTAATATATTATGTAATATTTACATTTTCATTTCCTGTTTCCTTCTCTTTCAGGTTGTCCGAAGATCAACTCGCCTACTACGCTAATCTACTAATATTCGTGATTCTATGTGCTTTGTGCATTGCAATCTTTAAACTTGCATATCCTTATTTAGTTGGCAGAAATGTATCGTTTAAAAATCGTAGAGAATTCTTTTGTGGAATGGCTATAACATTTGTAGGCATTGTGATTGCATACTACATTTGTATATATGTTTTTTACCGTGTTCCATGGAAATGGTAATGCAATGATTTTTCTTTCGTCATGTTTGAAGAATTGATGAAAGCATTGGAATGATTTTTAAAAGTTTTATACTAAAACAAAATTTCTGTTTTTGTGTATATTGACTACTAAATGATTTAAATATTTGAAGTATAAATAATTTTTTAAATAAATAATAATTTTTGTATTTGTTTGACGTTTGTTATGGTTATTTCCAACATGAAGAGTATTTTATGAAATCTTTCCATCTGGTATCATTAGTTGAATGAATTATATATTATTTAGCTTGTAATTTAAGCTACATTTAGATTGCCATCAGCTATGATTTTAGCTATGGAGACCTAATATCAGTTTAGGTGGATCGAGTAAATTCAGATCATATCAGTTATATTCAGATCAGGATTAGCTCATTATTATGAACATCAAAAGAAAGGACAAGGAGCACGGGGCTTCGGAAAAATTTTTAAAAATTAACAAAGCCCCAGTTCTAATACAATTGTAAATCATAAAATACTTTGTTATCCTTTTTATGGCTTTATGTTCAGGATGACTCACTTACATTGATTATATAGATGAGAAATCTCAATGAATAGTTGAATCACACAGGCATTTTCTCTTTTTTTATATAAACTGTAGTAGGTTCATTTTAATCGCAATTTTTTTTTGTTAATCAGATGCGGTTTGTACATTGTAGCCTTGGTGGAGGAAGAGGAGCAGACTATGCTACAATGAAAGTGTTTATATTCAAGAATTCTTTCGGCGTGTTTATATTCAAGCATTAAAATTTATCAAATAAAATGCTTAAGTTTGCAAATAGCTTAAGAAATATATTATCTAGCTCCTGAGCTAAAACCTAAGTTGAATTTCTATCCATTCTTTACACAGGGTGTCGTAAAAACCTTGACAGCGGCTTTTATTTCTTAAATATTGATCATAGACATATATTGTAAATTACAAAGGTGCGTAAAAAAGGTGTAAAATGTTTTGAAATCGATTAAAATTTTCAAAGGATTAAACTTCAAAAAATACAAAATTGAAATTTTTATATGGACCCCGTACAAAAAAAAGTTCCAGTGAGTAAAATGTGCCCCATATTCTAATAAGGGCCATGTACAAAATTTCAGCATTTTATCACAAAAAGTCTCAAAGATATGAAACTACATAAATGCTGACTTAACCACTTTTCGGTGCCTGGATACGAGTTCGAAAAAAGGGAAAAATCATGTCAGATGTTCGTGTTTTAGGGGTCGTACACAAATTAAAAAAATAAATTAATTGAATAAATAATTTTACTATTTATTGGTTCAAAAGTATTAAAAATGTGTAGAAATAATAACTTAAAGGAAAGATTACATAAGATTATTTTTTGCAAGTTCACTGACTGTGCTATTTTTAAGTTACATTCTGTAATTCATGATAAAAATTTTAAAGTATTTTTCAGGAAGCAGAGATTTTAATATTTGTATTTAAAATTAAAGATATGAAGCATATTTTATTTCCTTATGATGCATTCCTGCGTCACGTCATCTGCACTGAATCTGTAAACATTTGCATTTTAATTTGTGATTGACCCTTTGTCAACTTTGTTTTAACATATCTTTGAGAGTTTCCATGATAAAATTCTGAAATTTTGTACATGACCTTATTAAAGGATGGGGGACATTTTACCAACTGGGAATTTTTTTTGTACGGGGTCCGTATAAAAATTTAAATTTTGTAATTTTTAATGCTTAATATCCTGAAAATTTTAATCGATTTCATAACATTTTGCACCTTCACCTTACGCAACTTTGTAATTTACAATATATGTCTATGATCAATATTTAAGAAATAAGTCTCGGTCAAGGTTTTTGCGACACCCTGTATATTGGATTCAAATGATAAATAACACAATATTTCCAATTTTTTTCACATAGTGAAGCATTAAAACTTCAAAATATTTCTAAATGAACAGATTACTTATTCTACAGGTCAAGAACTGCAACACATATTGAGAAATTGTACCGAATTTGAATTAATTTTTTTTCACTTTCTTATATTAATAGTATAGAGAAATTATAGTAATCGTCAAAAAATTCGAACTCCCGATTTTGATGAATTCCCCGAGTTCGAAAAACACATTTTTTGAAAATGTCCGTCTGTCTTTGACAAAGATATCTCAAAAACATTTGTTCAATTCAAATTCGATCTTTACACTGAATTTGTAACTTCCTAACAAATCCGTTTAGAGGAAGTCTGTCTGTCCGCCTATTCGAATATAATTTAACACGGTAGCTACAAAATGAAGAAAGTTTATATTTATAGTCTAGACATCTATCTAGACACTAGACAATTTTGATCTAAATCTGTCAACGGATTGACCGTCTGTATCTTTCAAAACAGGTAAACGCGATAGCTTTAAGTCGCATTGATTTAAATATATTAAATATGGTATGCGACTTTGGGAATAAAAGTACAATGTTGTGTTTTTATTTATATAGTTAGGGAAAATGCGTCTAAAACGCAAATCCAATTTTCGGTTACTATTAACCACATGACAGGAATTAATCATCAAAAATTTGACCAACCATCATACGGTATATTCAGCAAAAATGTTCTATTCACGACAAAGTTTAATATTTTGTAACTATTGTGCACCAATGCTATGCAAGGCATTCTCTGGGAATACACCTTCATTAAAGAATATGCAAGAAAGTTTTGGGTGACTACTCCCGCTGGTTCTGTATATACATTAAAGCAATATTTGGCCTGATTTAGAAAAAACTGAAGTCAATTATTATTTAATAATATTTATGAAACTGTAAAGTACGAAATCTCAGTAAAATTTCTGAAAATTTTTATTAGATAGAATGTAACGTTTATTTTTTAAATTTTAATTCTCTTATTTTAAATGTAGCAATTATCGAACGCGATGCAAAATAAGGATTGAACTAATTGATAAAACAATGATTTTTTAGATCTCATGTTCCTAATTTATAAAGTAATGTAGAATCATTACTTTCATATTTAGTACTTTTGCCAACATATTATCTTTAGAGGATGATAATTTCGAGTTCTATCCTTTACCTTTGACAGATGATTTTTGATTCAAAACAAATAAGAGAGTAAGAAAGAGCTTGATAGAGATCCATGAGCTTGGTTGAAGTTTTATATTAGACCGGAGGACACTGTTAGGAATTCAGCTAACCACGTGGTTTTCTTGGGTGAAGCCAGCTGCCAATCATGTAAATACCACGTGGTCTCACTGTTGATGTTAGTATATTTTCTTTTCCAGCAGAAGGGAACTTGACTCATGTACTAAGGGAAGTGTGATCTCGGCTCTCCCCCGAGAAATTTTATGTGTAGTTCTCTAGACCTGCTACACTATGGCGTAATCATGTGCCTTTAGTTGTTGATGTTACCAATAAACCACAAAAAAGACAACATGTGTCTTCACGTCATTTCACTCAGGCAAAAAAAAACTTTACTATCAAATAAATTATTGTGTAATCAAGAAAAGCAATAATATTTTTAGACGCAACATCTCTATTAACAGAAAATAGTGACAGTAAAAAAAAAAAAAAAATCATCCTCGTCAATTAACAAAACTTTTAAGTCATGAACCCTATTTACAACAGTCTTCGAACTACTCAAAGGTCAGATTTTAACTAACAAAATAAATTGATAAAAATGCAAAGTTTCCAGTAATAAATTGCTTATTTCTCTTTGCCGATTACTTCTTTAAGAATTTCATAGTTTAGTTGTATTAACGTCCCGTTTTAAGGCAATATTAGGGCTATTTTGGGACGGACCTCGTAATTTGGAACCGCTGTCAGATGACGCAGACGACACTTGGCTGCCTTTCCCTTTTCACGCTTCCACACCATACCACGCAGGTGAGAGCATGTTTGACCCCGATGGATTTGGCATGCACCAGGTCTGCTTACACGGCTGTTGTTTGGTGGAATTGGGTCTCGAACCTGAAACCCTCTGACTCCGAAGCCGAGACTTTACCACGAGGCCTCCGTGACCGTTTAAGAATTTCATAAAATGTGAAATGTAAATATACGCAAACAAGAAATCAATCAAATTTTTTTAGATTTCGAATATTTTGGATTGAAATGAAGAGAGGATATTGGGTTGCATAACAAAAATAAGAGTATCCTTCTATTAATAATAATAACAAAGTATATGCTTAAAATGTGTTTTTACTTATTTTTAATAAAGGAAAAAATAATTTTAATGTTTTAGCTGATTCTTTTCAGAGGTAAATATCTTTGTTAAACTCAAATTGTTAAAAAAAAATTCATATTAGCTTTGTAGATTGTGTTTCAAATATTTATAAACACGTACTTGTAAAATACTTTATATGATTTTTGATTAAGTAATCTTGAATAAGCTTGCCTTAATTGTATTAAAAAACTTTTCCTTTATAAAAAATAACAAATTGGAATTTAGGGGTAACCTTTCCCTAACGTATACCATTTTAGTGTATTTAATTAGCCAGAAACGTTGAGAGTAGCATCTATACATTCTTTAGTTGTTTCCAAATTCTAATCTGATATTTCAATAGTAAAATGCTTATCAAACTGAAAGTTTTTAGATATATTTATATAGAAAAAGTTACCTTTAAAATCACACTTTGTAATGCGATAAGAAAAATTAATAGGGGCTTTCTAATCTCTTTTAGCAAAAATAAATAAATAAATTTGAAAGAATGTATTTTTGTTCAACCAAAAGAAATATATAATTTAGTACACTTAAAATAACATGCTCCTTAACTCGAACAGGATACGAAATTTATATATACCAAATTAAATGCTACTCATACGCGTTTTCGCCTAGCTTTAAGCTGTGATTTAATATGAAACCACGATTTATTGAAACATTTCAATAATAAATCAGAATTATAAATATAGAGCTTTCAGATTTAATAAATGTCCTTCAAAATATTTATAGCGTATGCTTTTAAGTGCTCTTATGTTTCAAAGGCATATAACTATTTGAACTCCTATTACTGCCACTAGTTCTATAATGACGTTTCGAGTAGTTGTGGGCTATCAGATGCTGAAAATTAAATGTTGCAGAAATCGGTTTCGTTGTTAAAGGGCTAAAACATTAAATTTTAACAAAACTGTTATGATAGTTTTTGTAATATTAGAACCGTTGATCAGGAACAAAAGCTTGATATAAGAAAACTGTTCAATAAAGGGTAATTAATATGAAAAATTATCTGTAATTATGCTTTCATGTGATAAAGTTAGATTCTAGCTTCTATTTTCAAACGCTGTTTCAGTATAATTTAATGATTTTTTTTAATCTTAAAATAAAAACTTTCTCGTTGAATATAGTTGAACAAATTATGGTAATATAGAAAAGTAGTTAGATTTAGATATAAAGAAATAACAATGTCTTATCTTTGAAAATTTTGGCTATTATCAAAAATCGCATTAAGAGCATTTAAAATTGAAAGCTTTTAATATTTTGAAATAGCCTCAAACAATGCTATAAATTCAGTGTAAATTCTTGTAACAGAATTTTCATATGGATTAAATGCATAAAATATTATTGATTGTCTGATGACAAAACATTTTTCTTAAAATATTACAAATTTTGTAATTTTATATCTGTTTTTCATTTACTTCATGTTAAGCAATCAATACTTTCATGTACGTGAAAGTTGCAACATTCACTTTAATTATGACGTAAAATACAATGAATGCCAACAAGTTGAAATTTATAAGAGCAATATCATCAAATTCTATATGTACTTAAATTTTTGAGATTTCTAATCACTCAAAATGAGAAAAATGTTAATTTAATACTTTGCCCTGATACCTTTGTGTATTTAAAAATCTCGGTAAAAATCCCAGTTTAGTGTGCCCTTTATTTCGCAAAAGACGCCAACAGTACAAGGTATCCAATCAAGATGACTGATCATATAAACAATACTGTGAAAAGGCTACAGTTACCCACAACTTTTATTAAAATTATGAAATTTATTGATCACTATTATTTTATCTAAGAACATTTCTTTTTGAACCTTTATAAGTCGCAATTGCTGCATCTCCTTTGAATTCTGAAATAACGAACTTAAGCAAACCGATTAGCATTGCTCTGATCAGTTT
The DNA here is from genome assembly GCA_026543865.1 of Argiope aurantia. Lineage (NCBI taxonomy): Eukaryota > Metazoa > Arthropoda > Arachnida > Araneae > Araneidae > Argiope > Argiope aurantia. The sequence goes on from JAPMOR010087345.1 coordinate 516,741, forward strand.
TTTAGACAATAAAATTCGAACATGGGATACCTTCGGCGTCTGGAGAATTTTGTAACTTAAATAAAAACATCTTACGGCTTCACTAGCAGCGGGAGTGGGAACTTAGTAGCTTCTCTAGAACATTGAGCATAAGAGATGTTTTTTTTAAATTGTTTTAACCCTTAGTAGCCTGATTTACGAAAGTGATTTATTTTTAATATTACTGTGTTTGCTTGAGGGTCTAGATGAAGAGAAAATTTGATTTTTTTAAAATTTCGTTGGAAAGAATATTATACAACAGTAAAATACGTACAGCCAACCTATAAAAAAAAACTAAGAGTAATGTGAACATTCAGTTTAAAAGATTGGTATCAAAATTGATACTCTAGGTCATTAAGGGCTAATAACTCAAAAGAAATGGAATAAATCCGGAAAGCGATGCCTTCAGCACCTGAAGAAGGAATCAGGCATAATTTTTTACCTTAAAAAACATTCAACGACTTTTCTAGAAGCGAGAACCTAATACCTTTGTTAACTCATTAAACATAAGGTTTCTGAGAATAATAAAAACTGCACAAGAAAATATGGAAGCATCCATGCCTAATAGCTTCTTTATACAAACTGAGAGTTTCTTAAGAAGAAATTAGAAAGAACAGATACACTTACTCGATCCAACTAATTCTTCATTTAATCAGAAAACGATTTCCATTATAAAAAAAAAAAAAAAAAAAAAAAAAAAAGAATCTCTCAATGCTACCGACGTTGTTCGTAGGCGCCATACATTTCGAAATGCAGACATCGACTTCACAAATACAACATCACTCATAATTTCTGCGATCGTAATATTTCTGATTATCTCAGTCATCAAATAAAACATCGGACTCGCGGACCTATCGAATTTCGAAATCGCGGGAAATCCATAAAAAGAATAACAAATCGCAAAGAATTCCGTTAGAATGGTGATATAATATTGAAATGAACTTTGAAATAAAGGTAAACGATTCAAAACGTTCGAGCAGATGTTTTTAGTTTCATTTTCTGTTCTGACAAAATTCGTTAACAAACAATTTTAATAAGAATAACATAATTTATAAGAATTGTAAATGGAAGAATCTGCTCAAAATTAACTTTAAAAATAATACTAAATGTTTCATTAGCAGTAATTATACTTTAAATTTATAAAACGTAATTTAATTAACTTCTTTAATGAATACTTATTTGTCAATTATTTTTAATTTCCCTTTCTTACAAAATTGTTGTAGTAAATATACAACTCAACAATCGAAAAAACAAATCTGAATTAGAGTTACTAGGAAAATTATTCTGCTTGCGTGTTATCTAAACGTTTACATTGCCGAATGTAAAATATCCATAGCATCTGTTTATAATTGGCTTAATTGGCAATAATAATAGGCTTATACTTTTTGTATACTTATATCACCTATATTCATAGCACATTAAACTGTTGCTACACACAAAAGTGTAAAGTAAAAGACGAATATAGATATTTATAACACATATTTTTTTAAATTAAGATGTAAATTTATAGTAAATTAGTATTCCATAATAGTATATAAACATAACTGGGGTGAAACAAATTTATCAAATGCAGTTTTAAAATATTAATATTCTTTTTGATTTTAATATTTTGTTAATTTTTTCAGAATGTCTGCAGCAAATTTCCTGGAAGATTTGTACTTTATCAGTACAGACATTAATGTACATATGCTGTTGGCGGGTTTGTGCACTACTCTCTATGGAATCGTTTTTTCTTATATATTCAACAAATCTGTACCAGCAAATACCATTAAAGATTACATTATTGGGATACTGATAGTATCTATATTTCTTATGATTGCATACTTTATTATGCTTAATGGAAATGCATGATTTATATGACAATCTGGATTTTAAATGTTGTTTTTAGAACTCTTCTCTACATTTTAACATAATTATAATGTGTATTTTATTTTGCAATGTATACTTGAAACGTTAATATTTTAAATAAAACATAAATTATTTTTTATGTTTGATTTCCATAGTAAATTGTTCGAGCTAAGAAAAACAAGTTCAAAAATTAGCTCAATTAGAATTAAGAAATGCATTTGTTTCTTGACTCAATTCTGGATAATTTGAAAAAGAAATAATTTTTAAAAAGTGTGAAATGGAAATTTAATTAAACCAAATTTCATCTTACAGATGCGTTTATTTAGAATAAATCTGTTTTGACTGAAATACTGTCATGCCAGTTTAACTATGAAAATATTTCATGAAATCAATTTGGATCACATCTAAGAGTAGGGGTATTTGACTCTATGGGCAATTTTTAAATTTTTATTAAATAAAATTATTTTCTAAAACAGCAAGAATAATGGCAAGGAGCAAGGCCTATGGTTGCTAGCAAAACCATTGTGCTAATATATACCGTATCAAAAAATGCAAGGGGAGTTCAAATAAAAAGGTAAGAAACGTCGTAACAACGTTACTTTAAAAAAAATTTCTATGCCGCTATGGGAAAACGTAGCAAGACATCTTGGGATGCGATTGGAGCCTCCGCCGTAGATCGGAGCATTCGCGGGCACCCGCGGGTGCAGGAGAGAGCAGAGGCTCTTACAAAGTGAGCTGTCCAATTGACGCTACTTGTTGAATTCCTCGAGCACAGAAGAACCATTAACTCCGATGTGTACTGTGAGACACTCCGAAGATTTCGAAAGTCCATCAAGAACAAAAGATTGGGACTACTCCTGGAGGGCGTGCTTCTGCTCCATGATAACGTTCGACCACACGTGTTCAGGGTCACACAAGCGGGCCTTGCCAATTTCAATGTAAAAAAAAGGGAGAATACTACATTCAAAATTTTACAATATTGCATCATAAAATATTTACTTGATGAGTTTAAGCTGTAATCATGGTTCAATCCAGTAGATTCTTTTAGAATAAGTGGTTAGCATTGACTAGTTTAATTCTTGCTTTAAGAAAACCCTGGCTTCAATTACTGATAATGCACTTTTAACCATTTGCAGATTAAATCATTCGATATCAAAAATCCAATCACTGGTTTGGAAATTTGAAAGGATTGTTGGGAACTTAAGTTTAACCCTTTTATCTGACCATCGTCCAAAATTGAATTGCTAATCACAAAGAAAATTTGTATAAATGAAATGCTAATATAATGAAATTAAATTGAATTAAACATCGTAATAGAAATTACTGGAATTAAAAGCTATAAGTAAATAATTTCTGCAATAAAAATCTGATAGAATTAATCTGTTGAATGCGTATGTAATCTATGAATATTTGAATAGACATGATTTAAACCCTTTAATAAAGTTATTAATTCATTTTTTTTAAATCTGAATAATTTCATTGTTTGAAATTCTATACATAAATTTCGTTATTTGCCGATTAAAAAGGCTCGCATGCTGTGCCTGGATGTTAACCCATTCTAGTTCCATGGGAAGCGTAGTTTCCACACAATTCAATCTTCGTATGCGGTTATGTTGTTAGCATAATTTCTGACAAATTTTTCAATAAAACAGATGCCTAGATGTTCAAGTTTCTTATCTGAAACAAAATAATGCGTTTTTGATTTGTTTTCTAGTTATTAATTGACTATTCCAATTATATTTATTTAATAAATTGAAGGAATTCCTTTCTTCTTAAGACTATCTAGATTCTAAAATTATTTTAATGTAATATTACTAAAAAAATGGCCCTTTAAAGGATTAACTGCACGATTCCGTATAAGTCATATATTATAGAGTATTGTGCATCTTGAATAGTAACTATTTATATTTTTCTATTTGCTACTAAATTTTAGTTTTAGCACAAATTTCTGTGAAAACGTACAGGCTGTAGAAGTCATATCCGGCAGAGTGTTGCTTCATAATCAAAAATACGAATTTGATACATATTTTATTCTTATGAGAAATAAATAGATATATGGCTAATATTCGGACAACTATAGCTTGGTAATAAGGTTTCGGCCTTAATGGGTTTAGATTTGACTCCTTTTATTCCATCAAAGACGTCTTAAAGAGTTCCGTAACTAATGAACCGATCACTGAGTCCAAATACCCTCCTTGGCGAGATGCTGAAGTTTATAGAGAGAAAGGTCTGCCAACTCAGCCCAAAAATAACATTCGTGATTTCTAAATGGTACCTAAATGTAACTATACAAAACTATCAGTATTTATTGATATGGAATTTTCATGTGTTGTTTGAATTATTTTATTTTCGTAACAGAAATCTCATCAGAAGAAATGAATGATCGATAAGTTTTTATTGGATTAGTTTATTCATTTTAATTTATTGTTGGGAAATTCATTATTCTTCGCAACTGTTTTCTGTGTTGAAAATGCATCTTTATATTGATAGAACTCATATAATTTTCAGTATATCGATAGTAATTAAAATTGGGTGGTTCGATAGTTGTTAAATTTGAATGTATATTTTATTTTCAATAAATATTTATTTAAAAATTGTACAAATAATTACATTCTTTCATTTTACAGTTTTCTTGCTGATGAACATCAATTTGTTTAGTTACTGATGAAGGGAAAAATCTATTTCGAGCGGTCGGAAAGAGTTATAGATCTAATCCTCTATTCGTTTGAAACAAGGGAAGTTCTTTCATATTTATATCCAAAATGCTTGCGTTAATAAGCTTAAATCTAACTTTAATTATAACTTATTCATTACCTTAAACAGAATAAAATGTTTTTAATGCTATAATAAATTGTTTTTAAATTTTTCGATGGTCACGCTAGAAGTTTAAAAAGGTTTGTTACATGAGAGATACACTAGATGAGAATTTCATTTCATATTTTTATTTACCATATGGGTTGACTTTGGTTATTCTTACAGCTCTTTTCTACGTATTTCGAATGAATATTTCAAATTTAAGGCGTTTAGGAAGTTTTGTTTTAGTTTAGTGCAGTTTTTACTTCACAGACACGCGCGACCATTGAGGTAAAACTTTGCTGTATATCTTTTTATTATTTTCTTATAAACATAATTGTTTCAAAAGTAGTGCCAGCTATATTATTCAATCAAATAAAACAACAGCTATATCATTCATTCGACAAACAATAAAGAAAAGCTACTGCAAATTAAATATCTACGATAGCTTCCAATCGTTCTTATGAACGAAAACATTGGGAGAACTCCAACTTCTCTACAAAGCGAGATAAAATTAAAAGTGTTTAAAAAAAAAGAGGCAGAATTGGGTTTTGAAGAAATGAATGAAGCGTTATAGAGTGAAAAAAACGATACACACCTGCCAAATGATAAACAAACTCACTAGTATCGCAAACATTATGTTTGGAGCATTCGAAGCCTATTTGCACAGACTGCTACGATGCAATGAAGTTAATATGAAGCTGAATTCTCGAGGTGTTTTTTTGCACATATTCAAATTTGTTTTTGAATTTCTTTATCGTTTACGCAGTTTTATATTATAAATGTAAATATTTCAGCTGGAAGATTGGTAAATTTATTTATTTTATTTTCATGTCATTCAATGAATTCTTCTGTCATTTTATAATGTTTTTCATTTTTGTAATTATATTGTATCCGTGCCTTTTTAAGTAAAATTCATTTAAAATAATTTCATTTGTTAATATTTATCCAATGAAAATCGAACTCTTATTATAAATCTCTTAAAAATTTATAATTTATAATAGTATGTCTAAGAAATAAGCGCTACTTTCTTGTTGTCTTTTCTAGGCAGCTGTTGTTAGAAAGTTAATATTATTGTAAAAAAAGCGACCAAAAAGCACCAAGAAAAATTTTTGCCATACTATAAAATATATTCAAGTTTATTATTACAATTATGAAAATTTTTGAACGCGCGAATCACATGCTATATAATTTGAGATTAAAATCGCCAAATTGGCGAATTTTTTTTTTTGATGATTGCCATTACAAGCGCAAAGTGTCTACTGTAATAATAAATCTGTTAAAATTTATATCTCATAATAACGTGTCTAAGAAAATTGAGCGAGCTTTCATGCTGGTATAGAAGCATCCCCTCCTAGGAAGTTAATATTTTAGTAAAAAGACTTTAATTTGGCATTTGTTTATTTGCTCATGCTTGAATATCTACAAAATGTTCTTAAAATAATGATATTTTAAAGTGCGCGTGAGCGGGAGAAATTAGAAAAATGGGTGTGAAATTTCCTTTTGTGACAAATAATATTTCCTCTGACTTTCCGTACTATTGATTATAGACTAATGAATAAAACAACGGAAGAATAGAACAAAGAACTGTGTAAAAGAATAGGCATCAACGAAATTAATAATTGTTTGTAAAAAATTATGGAAAATTACTTTTTTCTTCGAATTGCGCATTTCTAAAGTCGGTTTGCAATGTTTCGTAATATTTTTAGTGAGAAGGATAATTGACTTTGAATGATGCAAGGTATTTCCTTGAAATCTTCTGTGTAAGTACATAGCCAATTATTAAAAAACAAAAGCATAAAATAGAATGCGATGGATTAAACTATTATTTGAAACTCTAAGGAGCGCAAAAAAGTGTTTATTATGTGTTGAAGTGACATGAATATGTTATGAGAAAACGTGCATCGATTTACGGAAATTGATACTACATTCAGAAGTAAGTCTTTTTTTCGGACATTTATATTTAGAAAAAATATGGCAAGTTATGGATGAATGCAAAGAGAATATATTTCTTTTCATAGTGTAAAAAATTCATTACGTTTTTATTTGTTTAAGAATTAACTACCTTCTAACTATCTGGTGAAAACTTTCATTAATTTCCTAAAAGAAAAAAAAGAACCCAAAAAAGTAGAAGACTTCAAATTAACGTTTAACAGTTAAATATACAAGGGTTGTTCAATTGAAAAGTTACGAATTGACACTGTGGGTATAAATGAAGACTTTATTCAAAGTATACACCATAGGCCCGCGCACAGCGATCCCATTGATTAACGAACCGAAGGATTCCTTGTTCCCAGAATTCCTGTGACTGTGACGAGACCCAATCCTTCACAATGTCCTTGATTTCGCCGTTCCAAAGTCCGCTACGTGTTGAATCCCTCGAGCGCAGAAGAATCATTAACTCCGATGGGTACTGTGAGACACTCCGAAGACTATGCAGGTTCATCAAGGTCAAAAGACCGGCACTACTCATGGAGGATGCGGTTCTGCTCCATGATAACGCGCGTCCACACGTCTGCAGGGTTGGTTACACATGCGGAATTGGCAAAATTCAAGTGGGAGCAGCTTGACCCTTCGCCCTCCTACAGCCCCGGTACGTCTTCCTGGGGTTTCCATGTTTTTGGTTCCCTGAAAAACACCTGAATGGGAAGTGCTTCAACTCGGACGGCGAACACAAGGACGCTATAAAGGACTGGGTCTCATCATGGCCACAGGAATTCTGAGAACAAGAAATCCTTCGGCTTGTTAATCAACGAAATCGTTGTGCTCCGGTCTATGGTGTATACTTTGAATAAAGTCTTCATTTATACCCACAGTGTCGTTTCTTACCTTTTCATTTGAACACCCCTTGTATATATATGAAGGATATATCTGCATATCATACGTTGAAATACTAAAATTTTATAAAGTGATAATTTTTTATGCTTTCAGAATTGATTGCATGGGTAAAAAGCTTTATGCAGCACTTCATTATCAAAAGACAAAAAACCAAAAGTAATCAATAATTAAAAATCAACGGTATATAAAGAACGATTTATTATAAAGAATCATGAAGTGTAAAAATGCAATACCCTTATACGCGAAGTTTTTAACCCTTAAATGCATGAAATATAATTTTTAATAAATAAAATTTAAAATCAACAGGGAAAAAGCTGCGGTTAATGGGAAAAATGCAAAAAAAAAACCCCACAATTTTTTTTTATTAAAAAAATGTTTTACAGTTGATCATTTTGAGTAGTTTGGACAGATCATTACAGAAAAAATCAAAATCTAAAATGGGTATTTTTTTATAGAATTTCAAAATAATTGAAATAAAATTTGGTCATTTACATAATTTCACAATATTAAATTTGTGTGGATAAAATAGTTTTGACTATACAAGTACTTAGTTTTAATTTTCGGGATATATATTTAATTAAAAATTTAAGAAAATTATAAAATTAAAATGTTTTGTAATTTCCATAAATTTTTAACAATATATACATATATATTACCTCCGTAATAATTACGGTGCTGAAATTTTGTGAAATTGCATATTTAAGATCTATAGTTTATTTTTCGACTTATGAGACTCTTTTACTAGGCTTAAATGAGACTTAATTTACTAGTGAGAATATTTTCTTACTTAATTTATTATTTTCCTAAAATACTCTAGAGGATCAAGGTATGGTATCAGTTAAAAAGAATCCAAGGAATCAGTCTAAAAAATTTAACACTTATCGCGGGATCTAGGCATGTTAATATATAATAAACTTGATTACATTTTCTTTTAAATAAATTTCATATTATTACAGCAGATAACACTTTAAATTTTTTTATTCCAGAACTAGCCCCTTTTGAGATAAAAAGTTGTCTTGCAGAAATTAATGCAATTAATGCTGGCTAAAAAATTTCAGTTAAATGCTTTATGCAATTTGTTCTTAAATACTGCTTAAGAAACAATATTTTCAAACTGGGATAGACATGCACAATTTAGGAGGCCCAGAAATGCTCTATTCTTTTTGCTAATTAAAAAAATAAAGTTTTATCTCCTAGTTTTCTGTTATGTCATCTAACATGTGATTTTTAATTTTGAATGGAACTTCAATTATTTTTGAAGTTAAACTTCTAATGGGAATGCAACAAAATGTTATTAACTGAAAGTCTTCAAAAATAATAAATCAACTGTATGTATTTAAAATGAGAAACTAAGTTACATGATCCTTAAAAACAATATCGGGAGAAATTGGATATAAAATAAATGCAACTGCGATGAAAATGATTTGAGTTTCATTGAATTTTACCTTAATAGAATATATTGCTGTAAAATTTACTTAACCCAATTTTAAAAATTAAATATAGGAGAAATTATACAGCAATAGAGTTGGTTTTATTGAAAATATAATTTGTTTTGAATTTTAAGATGTTATTAAAATCATTTTTGCGCAGTGATATTTTTAAAGGTTATGATTAAAAAAGGTCAATTTCTGTCGAAATCTAATTAACTGAAATAAAAATAAATGCTTCTAGTGCACATTTCCAATTCCAAAGAATATCGGTGACAAATTGATAGTTCGTTGCGTAAGGATTAACAGCCTACTCTGTAAAGTGCCAAAGTGCATAAACACGTGCATACACACGTAGAAACACATACAAACGGAGAAATTCCTTCTTTTTATTTGTAGAGATTAAACAAAGACAAAAAACTCTTTTAGACGTATCAAGCTCTTATTAATTCATCCAAAGTTGATTATGATATTTTCTAGTAGCATAGATAATACAAGATGACATAAAATATATTGCGCTTCTAGTGCATTTATGAAATTGGGAACCAACCATTATTTTCCAGAATCCAATTTCACTATTGTGAGGTATCTACTTGTATATAGTTTTATACGCAAAATTATTCCATCAAAATCCTTTGCACAACATACTACTTAAAAATGCGGAAATTTGGGGGAATTAAATATTACAATTATTTATTATGTTTTAAAAAGGAGATTTGGCACTTTGGCGATAATTTCCCGTTATATAAACACATCCAATTGTTTTGAATTTGTTTTCTTAGAAATCTTGAAAAATCAGTTATGATAATAATTTTATTGCATTGCTTTCCATTGTTGAAGCATCAAATGATTTTTCGCTGTGTTAGCTCCGGTTAGAAAAAAGAAATAGTAAACAGAACATAAATGCATAAAATATACATATAATAAAGTAAGGAACAAAAAGGAAATTGAGAACTGCTTAAGGGGTGCCAAATTTTTAAATAACGCTGAAAATCATTTAACATGCACATCTTATAAAATTCAAACTTTCAAAACTTTTTTTATATAATGATTTAAAAAATTGACTATTATAAATTTTGGTATTATCTAATTTTCAGAATGCATCTTCTGTTTGAAAAATTCTTATAATTGAATCAAAATGGACATCTCTGCCATCATTAGTGCCATGCTACTCTACACAGCTGGTTGCCTTGCTTTGTTGTACACCTATTTCGGGACAGCTACTGGATTTACTGCCTACATGACCTCGATTCTCGCATCGACCTGTTTCGTTTCCGCTTCTTACATTGTCTACATATTCCATCCTAGAAAATATTTTCCAAGACCATCCATTATTATAAGCAAATTGTATTATTTTATTTAATATGAATGTTCATGAATGATTATAAAGTATTAATTTATCAAATGTTATAGAAATAGTTATTAATTTAATATTTTTAAACAAATATTGACTATTTTATTACATAATAAAGACTTTTTAAAACTGTTTTTGGTGTTTTAATAATGCATAAGCCTATGCTTTTATTAAAACAAGAGCTTCTTTATTTCGACATTCTTATCTTAGCTTCATAACCTATATTTCTGGTATACGCATTATTTACAATGTTTTGTTTTCAAACTGAAGAAAATAATACCTTTGACTGAAGAATATAATACCTTCTTTACAGAGGTTAAAAATGTAGTTCCAAATTCCATTTCACTAAGGAATCGGTTGCAATTTGTCTCATTTTGTTTCTGGATTCATTTGAAGTTTTGAAATCACTAGTCCGATGTC
>JAPMOR010087357.1:0-22264 GCA_026543865.1 Argiope aurantia
ACATTTTCCATTAAGAATAATAACATTGTCAATATTCTTCGAGACTTCATCTTTTATTATCTTTCATTATAATTACAAAATACACAGGTGAAACGGAATATTAAAAACTTACAGTTTGTCGTATTTCATGCAAAAAAAAGCAATTCATGAAAGATCTAGGTTCAATATTCACACAGACGATACTGCATTTGGATAAATACAACCTTTTGTATTGAAATAATGATCCATATAAATTATTTTTGCTGCTGTTACACTTTGAAAAATAGAAAATAAAATATCTTAAAATTTGTAAAAAATGAAATGAAATCAAAATGACAATAGAGATGTTTTGAAAACATGAATTTATACCCCCCTCTCCCCCCAAAAGGAAAAAAGAAATACGAGTGAATTAGATTTATTGAAAACAGTTTCTTGCTTTCTCAAGAAAGAAACATCTCATACAATATCTACATCAAATTGTGAAATGACTTTTTTTTAATTATCTTTATTAGAAAAATAATACATTTAGATATATTCACATGTTAAGAATAATTTAAAAACCTATCATGATAATCAAACATCATCAACAATAAAATTCTTTAAACAAATAGTATTTTAAATTCGTTATTCTATATTTTTCTATCTCTAATAATCGTATCATAAAAGGAGTTTTTATGATGTCAATATTCGCATCGGCATCCATAATCATAATGTTCGTGTTTTCATAAATCTTAGTGTTTGTATTATACTTCGCAATATCTACATATCGCTCATGATTACTTTGAGTTTTCATTACTTTTGACAATACATTTCTAAATCCTTTTAACATATGTATGAAGCAGAGCACTTGAGAGTTGATTTTGCATAAAGAAAGTTTTGACTCTGTCATTATCTTTTATATTATTTTGGATAAGACCTGTATTGGATTTGTTCTACTTTTCATTTTTAATTCAAAAACAAGTAATTCGTATTTATTTCGGCATTTTTTAAATCAAAGATAATTTTTTTAAAATTAACTTCAAAAAAGCGGCATTCATTTGCATTAGAAGCTAATTCATCAGTCCTAAAAACCAACCGATCAAAATAATTGGTTATTAGAATTTAAAACTCTTGCTACATAAAAATACATGCAAGAAAAAATCGAAGTGTAAAAATTCTTCCTTAACCCAATCATTTAAATCAAGAAAAAACATTCATCAACTTACAAAAAGGTACAAATAAATACTCTGCATCAACTCTCACCAATTAGGAAAAAAAAGCCAAGAAAAAGCTTGATTTCAACTTTTCCCCTTTATTCAATCTATATCTATACTTATAGTAAAGCTCAATGTGTGTGTGTGTGTGTGTGTGTGTGTTGGCGCTCCACAGGCCAGACCATTCAACCTATAGCCACCAAATTTGGCACGTGTATACCTTGGAGGCCCTGAATGTGCACCTGGGGGTTATTTTTTCGAATTTTTAATTAGAACTTTATTTTAAAATTAAGCGAAATTTTGGCGTATATCTGCTGTAACTTTTGAAAATATAACCGCACAAAAAAGATTTTTACATGAAGTTAAAGATCAAAAATTTATCTTTTAAATGATACCAATGTTTTAACCTTAAAATTAAATTTCTATTTTTAATGAATTTTTAAATAAATATTTTAACTATATTTTTCAACAATTTTTTTCGTACAAAATAAAAATAAAATTTAAGCTGCACGAGCACGTTTCGCATTCATGGGAAAAAATTAGCCTTTTTCAATGCGTTGCCATCACAGTGATTAAAGCTCCAATTAAAAATAAATTAAATCTTTTTGGAAATGAAATCTGCAAAAATATAATTTTCGGCACGTGTCTGTAGGAAATGAAACAAATATGAAATAATTTTCTAAAAAATAAATTCAAGAAAAATTATTTTATGATCTTTTACACTCTCTATATTATTAATCCAATAAATCAGTTTTATTTGAAGGCAAGTTTTGTTTAATATGAACAGAATATCCATTCAAATCAGGGCCACACAGCTAATTTGTAAATCTTTAGTAAGACACAGATCTGCTAAAATAATCTAAATGGAAAATGATTATATTTTATGTAACTTGATTCAATAAATGCTCTAATAAATAACGAATTTTTGATTTTACATAAAGCTTCTGCTGTGGAAATCACGATGAACAAAATGTTCTTGAAACACTAATATTTTAAATAAAAAGAGTTAATTTCCAATCAACTAAATCAATCACTTAAACTGACTGATTTATGAAAATTTGAATATCACTATTCAATAAAAAAAAAAGGATAATTTTAGATTTTTCATCTATCGTTTCCAAGAAAATACGCCAATCAGCGTGCAGGTTTCTCAAGATTAATTGGCCTAAGATTATTAAAATGTTGAGTTTTTCTAAATTTTTAACATTCAAAACTTCATAATTAAGTCTTAGTTGATCGTCGAAAAGAGAAAAATTCATTCATTTATTTAAAATTTGGTGTGTCCAGAATATTTCTCAGAATATGATACCTTACTGCATTAAATTTAGACTTCATAATTTTTGAAATATATTTATATGCCGGAACAAAATATTATTAATGATTTCATTTCAATCCTTTTGAAAGCAAAACTAAAAACTGAATTTTATGCTGAATCTGAGAAGTTTTTGTTGAATTATTTTTTGAGATAGTACATAAATTATGAAAAATATTTTGTAGTTCACATAAGACTTAAATACCGTGCGATTGTGTTTGCAGTACTGATATTCAATAATAATAAATAAATGACAATAAAGATGATAAATAAAATAAAATGCTTGGTTTTATTAAAAATATATTAATTGCAATTTCATCATTTCCACTTTAATTTAAAGTTGAAGTTTTATCGGAAATGACAACAAATTAGCAAAATATATATAGTAAATAGAACGAAATGATCTAAACAACAGTATATAAGTTTGTTATGACTATCAAAATTTGAAGATTGAAAATGTTTTATTTGAGAATCTATTAAGAGACCAGTTACTTAAAATATTTAATTGAAAATTGTAGCGAGCGGTAATACTGGTGAACCGGCTGGTCGCCAAAGGTGACTAGTATCAAATAAAGAGAAAAAGTTTTAAATGGTATTGAGGACCTACTTGAAGTTCCCCATTATAATGTAGAATTTTGACATTGGACTAGAGCAGTCAATTAGAGCTTCACAGCTTTAAATTATAAAGTGAAGAATGATACAAACGAACTTTTAAATAGACTTGAATAGAAATTTCACCAGTGGGAGTTGTCTCCCCAAAACATTCTCGCATACTCTTTAATAAATTTGTCATAGCAGAGAACTCCTTACAGGACACTGGCGCACATTAGTTAAGAAATATCAAGTTTTGGCGTTAATAAAGCATTTTTAATATATCTATCTCAAGATCATTGGCGAGTAACTTCTGACATAGTAATAATATTTTCCGATGATTGGATTTGTATTTTAGACTCGCAATTTCCAATTAATCGAAATAATTAGACACAAAACTGCACTTGTGATTACAAAATCTTATACCAAATTTGATATATTTAAGTCATTTAGTTTTTGAATTATCGCTTTTACATGTTTTTTAAAGTACAGAATGATAGACAGTTTTGAATTTGGCTCAAATTTGACAGGTGTCTTCATTATAAATGTTAAATCTGAGCATGGAATTTTACTTTCTAGCTCTCTTCGTCTTGTAGTTATCGGGTTAAATTATTTTCGAACAACAGAACAGATGGGCTTTCTGAGCGAAATTTAATCAAAATTTGATAAAAATTTGGTATAAACGCCTTATACCAAATTTCAACCGTCTAGCTCAAGCGTTTTTGATTTTTCTTTGTCTGTAATAGACAGACTGACATTTTCCAAAAAAAGGCAATTTTCAAAGTTGGGGAAATCTAAAAAGTGGAGATGATTCATCAAAATCTCGTGTTGACATTTTTTGACAATTACTATACTTTCGTATACGAGAAAATAAAAGAGTAAGATGGTTCTAATATTGTTTTATTTTCTACAGATGTTAAATGGTTTATATTGAATATGCAGCAATAGTTGTTCAGCTAAAAATTTCTTTCTTTAGTTTGGATGGTACCGCATTTTGCTATATCAGGTTGGTATTGATTTTAACCGATACTTTTACCTCTTACTTTTGTACATGATGCATCTGGCAATTAATTCTTTTCTCGTCAGGTTTAAACGAATGTTGGGTGGGTATTGGTGCTCATATTTGCACTGAATGCTGATATTGATACAAATCTGATTTTGAAATTGGGATTTCGTTACTTTGGAAGATGTATTGATGATGATGTATCATTGGCTTTAGTGGTAGATGAGAAGAAAAGAAATATTCTCTCATAGGGCAGAAAAAGGCAGGAATTCATCAGTAATATGTGTATCATTGCATGGGTTAAATATAAGTAATAGCTGGAAGATGAAATATATGCAATTAAAAAAATCATGCCGAGGCTGGACGAAGAGCTAGGCTTATCGATCTGATAATATCAAATTGATATAGTATCAACTAATTGAAAACGAATAATTTTATACTATCAACTGGAATCAATAAAATTCTAAAACTGATACTCTTAATTTGCATAAATTTTGTGCGCCTGATACATTTGCATATCTGAAACAAAGTATCAGATTTATATGCTAATATGCAATCCGATTATTTGCAAGCTTTTTTCCTTCATTTTGTTATTTCTTTTTGGTCACTTTTGTTTATAAATCAGTAACAAATAAAAATGCCATTCGTCATAAATACAATTTCTTCTAAATGATGAATTATGTAAAAAAATAATTGTAAAATAAAGTAATTTAGTAGATGCGAGTAAAATTCAATTATTTCTTGTACTTCTCCATTTATGAAATACTATAATCTAATCACCAAAAAAAAATTTAAAGAATTCTAGATACCTTCAGAATTTTTGCTTTAGGCTCCCTTGTATTGAAAAAAAATCATTTTTGGAATTTTTGAATATTTACCTCCATGTATCTGTCGATAAGACAAATCAAATTTTCATACATTTATATTGATAAAGTTAAATATATGGTCTTAAACAATTATATATATTTCTAAATAAGATTACATTTTCTGGCTTGTAGTTGTTTTGTTTCAATTTAACTAATATTTTGTAGGTTACTCAAGATATTACTGAATTCCATGCAAGTCTTTGTATTAAATTATAATATTTTTCACTTAAATTTACCTTTTTTTTATACATAATTCGATAAACATGAAGAGCATAAACAATACAATCAAATAGTCAAATGAAGATTTAATTTTTTTAGAAACATTTCTTCTTAAAACCTGTTTGAATTCATCAGAACCAGATAAAAAATAAACAAAATTTAATCTAGCGCGTGATTTTAAGATGAGCACTTTGGATCAATATTAAATTTGGAAGTGAGCTGGCCACTTTTAAAATATCCGAAATGCATGCTCTTTTTTTTTTTTTTTTTCTAATTTCTACATTTACAATTACTTTTGGACATTTATTTGCAAAAATTTAATTTTAAATGAACAAGAGTTCTGCGAATTTAATTTAACTGAAATGTGTAACGACTCTTAAATCGAATTTTATTTGAAACCTCAATGTATATCATATTTATTTTTAGAATCTTCATCATTTCTTCGGAAAAAAAAATTATTCCAATTCAGAAATAGTTTTATTCATATTATTTTTAATAATTATCCAAGGTTTTTCTTCTTAAAATCACTTAAGAGGAAAAAAATTATTTCACTCAAATTATTCCCTTAAATCTCGGAATTCATTTGAGAGGTCGGAGCAACTTTTTTTTTCTTATCCCCTTTAAAATTTTCCTCGTTATCAGTCTTTGTTTTATCGTCATTATTAAATCTCTCTCTTCGAGAATTTTTACTTTAAATTTCTAAGCGAACTCTGTTAATATATAGTGTGCTGCAATGCGCTGAAAGAGGCCACTAAAACCCAAAGAGGCTTATGAAAATTGAACAATCTCGATGTGGTCTTTGGAAGCGGCTTAAGAATCTTTAATCAGTCTCATTAGGTTTTCATGAAGAGTAATCTTGGCTTTTTATGTCTTGGTGAAGAATTTTTTTTTTCTTCTTTGCATGCCTGTGCGTGTTTTTATCTTTTTCCCTATAGTCAAAATCAACACGGCCGTCGTAGAGGGTCGATGATAATTAGAAGAATTAAGGTTAATGATGTAGAATTGTCGCTCAGTTTGCATGTGGTATCCTTTGAATTTAAATCTTTTTTTCATTTTTGGAATTGGTCCCAGCGTGGCAAAGAGTTGTCACTCTTTTTATTCGGTGTTGGCAGATGAATTAAATTTTAAATTTTTAAAAGATCTTGTCTTAATGATATATATTCGTACAAAATTTTACTTATTAAAGCTGTTTTAAACTAAGAAAAAAATTGGACATTGAAAGGTTGAATTAATATATTTAAAATTAATTAGTAAAGAGCATTAAAAATTTTTTTACAAATTAATCATTTTTATGTCATTTACATTCGTCTGGCAGCAAAAGTTCTCTGTCAGCGAAGTATTTGATGCGAGTTAAACAAGGCAATATTTAAGTTTATATTTCTTGGTTTTAACACGTTGCTCAGTATTTTTATTTCATCTTCTTATAAACACATAATTTAAATTATAAACACGTGGGATTCAAAAAATGTGCTATGACTGAACACTTTGACTGCCGTGTCAATCACATTCGTGTCATAGCAAAAGTTCTTAGTCAATGTAGAATTTATTAAGAGTAAAACAAGCCTATATTTAGTTTATAGCTCCTTGTTTTTAACGTTGTTAAGCACATAAATCACCTTTGATTCATAAATACTATTTAATTAAATATCTTTTTCTCTATTACAATTAAAGAAGAGCAAGTAAGCATCTTATTAAATAGCGGTGTGAATCTCGGGCCTCAATGGCAGCGAATCTGTTAAGCAGTCAATTCGAAATAATCTGTAATCTATATATGTCCAAGCATATAGAACAAATCAATGTCATTTTCAGATAATTCGAATGAAACAGGTAAAAAACATAAAAAACCTAAAGGTCAAATTTTGTTATTATACATTTTTAATGCTGTTTTTAAACTATTGTTTATTTCCATAGTGATAGGTTGAGAAATCATCTTCAACGGATTCAGCACAAACCTATCTATTATTTAGGTTTACAAACCATGTCCGTAATATCCTTCTAGCTCTTAAAGTTTATAAATTATGTGTCCACTTGCTCTAACATAATTCTTCCTATCTCTCCACCCACTCTACGAAGACGTACACATCCAGAATTGCAAAGATTCCCCCAAATCAAATCGAATTTCTGATATTTAGCTTTTAATAATTACTAAACTTTTCCTATACATCATATTAGAAAGTAGATAAGAACTCAGCTTTTTGACTTACTCAATACTTGTTAATATAGCCGGCGGTTTTCAGAATTAAAATACTATTATGCAAAATATATTTTTGTATAAAATATTATAACACACCAATTGTTTTTATCGGCTGAAGCATTTTAAAACCAGAATATCATTCGAACCAGACGATTTTTCAAAAGCATCGATATCTAATTTTCTCCTTATCAACAAACGAAGTCAATAATTATTCCTGATATAAATTATTATTTATCTACATACAAACATTTATTTTACTAATCTTCCATAATTTTGTCAGAATGTTCAGGCTAAAGTTTTATCGATTATATTCTTGTTCCTCAACCAACAAAAAATATTGTTACACATATTGTATAAACTGTTTTTATAATCAATTAAAATATACAAAAATATTTTTAAATAATAAAAGAGAAATTAAAACATTTTGAGTCTCCCACAGTCTCATCGTTGCTTAACAATGGAATATCCAAATTATGTCGAAATTCATACCAATGGAATATCCAAATTATATCGAAATTCATACCAATGGAATATCCAAATTATATCGAAATTCATACCAATGGATTATCCAAATTATATCGAAATTCATACCAATGGAATATCCAAATTATAAAATTAAAAAGAATATAAATTTCCTTATTTGAAAATCACATGCATCTATTCAATTATGAAAATTTTGAAATATTTATAAAAATTGGAGAAAAATTTGCTCAGAAGCAAAACTTAATCATTGAAGAAATAAAATTTAAGATTTTAAGATGGCATAATTTTTGTGTAATAATTTGTTCCGAAGTTACTGCGGCAAAACGGCAATATTTCGGTTAATTTCTAATTGAGTATTTAAATACATTTTACACTTTTCAAAAGTACACAATATTCTTTGCCTTGCCATAAATAATATACAAAATTTGAGTGAATTTGGTTCCGTTATTTAAAATGAGACGTGGAACTGTATTATAAAGTGTGTCACAAATTTAACTCAAGATTAGCCACCACTCGTGTAGTAAAGTGTTGCCAACCATATTAAAAAACCATTTGACAGCTGATAGTTTAGAGTTTGTAAAAATGGAGCGTTAGACAATAGAAATAATGTGTTAGTGCAAGATTTGATTTAAATAAAAACAGTTTTGTTTAAATTTTATATTTTTATCGAATCAAAGTACGCTGGATAGAGTTATTTATGGAATAATACATAGGGGCAAATGGTCTCCGCGGATTTGCACAAACGCACACTTTTATCGAAATTTTCCATGACTATTTTGCATAAATGTGACTAAATTTCGTTGATGCAGCTTTGAATGTCTCCTCCAATGCATGCATGCTTAAAGGCTTGTTTGCATAGACCTTTGATTTTAAATAACACCATAAAATTCCAATGGTGTTAAATCACACGACCGAAGGAACCAATTTTAGAATTGTGGCTGTCATTTTAAAAATATTATTCAACAATGAAAGCCCTTTGCTCTATCGTGTAATGCTCCATTTTTACTAACCTTAAACTCTCAGCTGTCAAATGGTTTTTTTATAGGGTTGCCAACACTTTACTGAACGAATGCTGGCAGATTCAAATCTTGCTTTAATTTTGGGATACTCTTTATATAATACATAGTTTCTCATTTCTGTGCAATATGCATAAATGAATAGTTACAATGACATCTACATTAAGATATAAAATTACTCCTTTCTTAAAACCTTTCAATCGATTTCATTTATTTTTAAATGTAGCTAAAACGAAAACAATTCCCACCCACTCTTTTCGTCGAATAACTAAATTGCACTAAACTACTAATATACCACACAACCCACCCTGAGCTCTAAAAGGCATTTGCATCTCAGCTTTACCTTATAACTTTATTTCCGCCACCGAGATTTAATATTCATTAACACATTTTGCACAGATGCAACCGTATCCGTCCCAACAATAGAGAATTTAACTGCACTTCCGAAATTCGAGCTCCTACCACGCCATGACAACAAACTCCTGCTTGTGCTGGAAAAGCCAATGAATTGCCTTAACTGGTTTCCTGGCTTCCCACAGCTCCGATTACGCGATCAGATTTCATTATGAGTTAATTGCGAGGGCACGTACGTCCCAGCAGCACGCTGGAAATTCCGCCTAGACACCATTTTGGATGCGGTTATGCCATTATTATAGATCTTCCAACGTCAATTGGATTATATTTCTAAAGTCAGTAACGTTTTTGGCGTTGAAGGATCAGCGCTGTGTGAAAATAGATTTAACAATATTTTTGATCATATGTTTTAATTTTAAAAATGTATTATTCTATGTAATAAAAGGAAGATGCAAAATAGAGGATTTGAGGTTGTTTAAATTTCTAAGGGAGAAACATACTTACCAACATGATGAATGAAATAAATAAGCTTTAATACTACATTTGCTTTACAGTTCCTTGTTTCATGCCTTTTTAAGTCCCTTGTTTGTCTAATGAAGATAAAATGGAGTTGAGTATACTAATTTCGGATAATGAAAATATTGACAATGTATGCCCTTATTAGATTTTTTGGTATTATCAAGACATTAATTAAACCATTTTGATTCAAAATAATTCAATAAAGATTTTTAAGCAATATCGGTTTTTTTTTTTGTGATTTCATGCTTCATTTATTAATTGGATCTTTTGGTATAAATGAATTCTTTAATACATTAAAACACAAACCTATTTTAGTGTCTTTCCTGTCTTACTTGCTATATCCAATTTCCTTAATATATTTACATCCATAGATCTATGAAAAGTTACGAAAAGACAGCATGTATTTAGGTGCATTATTTGCGAGATGCAGATTAAAATCCTTTACGAGAATATTTTTCAAAATGATATAGTCAGTCAACAATGACTAAAGATAGCTGATTGAAAACTATATCGTCAATGGCTGATGCAGTCTGAACGAAAAGAACGAAGACGTAGCGCTGCTGAACTCGTTTCGGGTCTATTAAACAATTCAAGATTTTACTTCCAAAGTTGTCTTTGGAACTGCAGTCGTTGGTTGCAAAAGAATGTCGTTTGAGTGTTTATTACAGGGCATAAAGCATGGTCATTTCATTTGGTTATGCTGAAAATTGAGGATATATTGATACAGTAATATGAATCTGGTGGCAGTACATCACAGAGATGATGATACTGATGACGATGTATAACACTTGCAACTCATGGACAATAGCACCAGAATAGACATCAGATCCAAGGAGTAAGATCTCACATCGACGGAATTTTTCTTCTCTATAGTGGTACATAAAATATCTGATTTATTGGACATGTTCACTTCTTTGATAGGGGGATTTAGCCAGCGAAATGTAATTTTAATACTTCTGCCCATTTAAATGGGTCCAAGAATCCATAAGTCGACATCGAGAAATTTGTGCTAGATGGAAAGAATATCGAACTTCTCGACTAATAAGTTTTGGCATACATCGCTACATTTTGTATGTTGATCCTTTCTTTGAATTCTTTTCTAGAAATATTTTTCAAGTACATGTCCGGAAAGAGATTTTTTTTTTATGGAAATATTTTTTGTCATGCTGTGATGGATAAACACTTCAACTTCATGGCCTTAAAGTTTTTAAACATATTAGTACACTACTTTTTATTCATGTCATACACGTTTTCCATGTCATTATCCACACATCATGTTATAGTAATTTCATTGCCATTTTTCTCTTTTAAAATATGTTGATATATATATTCATATTTTCATAAATATGTTTTCATATTTTCATTTATATATGCTTCATATTTTCTAAAATATGTTTTTAGTATTTTTATTATTTTTTCAGTTATAATTTTTATTTAATTTATGTTTAAAGTAAAGTGAATGCATGAAGTTTTTTTCTGGGTTATTAGCATTTGCTTCTGTATTTGTAGTTTCCATTTGTAATTCCTTAAAAATATAGTAAGGGAATTTATATATTTTTTTGTACTCTTTAATAAAGATGACATTTTGAGGTCCATTATACATTATGGTGGTCTATAATGTCAGTTCGATAACGTGATATAATTTTAGATACATACAGAGTATTAGTTTAAATTGGAATGTTAGTTTATTTATTTACTTTATAAATTATGTAAGTTAACTTTTTAACATCTTATTGCGTAATTGAAAAATATATTAAAACTTTTTCATCTATGAATTTAACGATGATAAGATAATGAATTGAAAAAAAAACCATTCATTAAGATAATCAAATTTTCTCTCAATTATTTTATAAATTTTTATATCTCCAAATTAATTTATATTTAGTTAAATAAAAATATACTAATCACATTCTATGCATAAAAGTGTTACTAAATTCAGAAACAGTATATCGCTTATTTGTGAAATTTTGATCATCATTTGAGTCGCATTATGTTCAGATGTTCTTTAATAAAGAGATGTAGACACTTTATAATGATCTCTGAAAATATACAGGTGGGATTCTTTAGATAAATGCTACAAGAAATATTATAATTATTGATTTTTTTTAAAAACTATTTATTAGTTTAAAAGCACTTATTACTACAATCAATTTTTTGCTAAAAGAACAAACATTCTTCTGCATCATTTTTAATTTAAACATAGGTCTTAAAATTTTTTAAAATTTTTCTTTAATCACCCGATTTTGAAGTTACATTGATTTTTATATTCTCATAATATACGTTTTAATGCTATTTTTAAATATTTTCAGAAGTCAAAATTTGATAGAATTTTCTTTGAAAAACATCATAAATGAAACTAATACTTAGTTTTGTTAAAATCTGGTATCATTTCTTAATTGGTTCTGTATTTTCTGACTTAGAGAATATTCAATCATTTCGCTATATTCTACATTTATTTTAATGCTTCAAAATTTTACATTTTACACAATATTTAATAATTTTACAAAACATAGCTTATGTTATAGTCAGGAACTTACATTTCTTAAGCTATATACAAAAGT
This sequence comes from Argiope aurantia, assembly GCA_026543865.1. NCBI lineage: Eukaryota > Metazoa > Arthropoda > Arachnida > Araneae > Araneidae > Argiope > Argiope aurantia. The sequence goes on from JAPMOR010087357.1 coordinate 12,291, forward strand.
TGGAACAAATCATTTGATAAACTTCTGAATTAGAAGCGTGTTTTTTCCTTTAAGTTAATTTTTAGCAGGTTTTTTTTTTAATTTTTTAAAAAGACTTTTGGCATTTAAATGGTATATTTTAGTTTCATATGGCATTGGGAAGTACACTTTTCTCTAAATTTATGGATCATTGTAAAGTTGTGTAGAATGGAAATTTCGATAAATTTTATAGTAAGAAAGAAGTCAATACTGTAATTCCTTATATCAAACAAAATGATGTGTCTTGATTTGCTGCTTGAATACTAACAAAATTAATTAATCAAAAGCCTTTTATAGGGTTCAAAAAGTTATCCGTATTTAGTAATATACCTTAACATGGTATGAATTGAAATGAATATAATTTTGCATGATAAACATTAGTTATGATAAAACATAGAACTTATATTTTAAAAGCGAAATTGCCTCTTTTTCACTCAAATATCCAATCAGAATCATCGTTATAGGAAAGTTTGACCGCTTAGGTTAGCTTAGCAGGCAAAATAAATCATATGCCATCTTTGTAGATATATCCCTAAACATAAGCTATGAGGATACTATCTATGAGATGGAAATATGAGTGATAAGGATTTTGATACATAGTCCAGTTTATGTGATATAAATACATCTCTGTAAGCTCCGCATACAAATATTCTTATTCGCATAGTGTCTGAATATGGAACTTGCGCCTCGAAGTAATTTATTCCCAGGTATCAGATATCCCATATTTCATTTCAGAAGAGACTTGGAGTTGTCCTTTGCCATTTCTCTTTATGGAAAGCAGGCGCACGGATCTTTTAGTTGGAAATCAATACAGATCGGAATTTATTGAATGCCTACAGAAAGCGTCTACTTTTGATGTAAAAAGGGGAAGAATCCGGCTTAAATCCGGGGATAAGGAATTGAAAACTTTGCGATCTCGAATCAGTCATATATTAGTTTTCTCCATTTTTTATTTTTATTTTTTATTTTTTTACGGTGGCGACTGGAAGACGGAATTCATAAAGAAGCGATATTATTTTCCCTGACTCGGAAGGTTCGGGGATTCTTATGACTTTTATGACTCTCGAGGCAGGAACCACGGCGCCTTTGGCAGTTAAGGCAGCACCTCTACAGGCTCTCAGGAAATTTTTCCGTTTGAACTTCTGGATTTAAAGGGAGTCCTTCTTCAGATCTTTACGGCCAAACGTGATTGGTTATGATATTCAATTTATGTCAGGCACCAAAGGAAAGAGATGAAGGTCGCCCCTAATCGTGTGATTCTATATCTGAATTTTAACATTTTTTTTTCAGATGAGAATTTCACGTGTTTTGAAAGTTCTTTTTTTTTCTCGAGGTGGTGCGCATGAAAGATTTTTTCTCTTTCACCTGCTACAAGATTACGCCTCTACAGTTGAATACTGCAACACGAATAATAAAATAAAATTGAAAGAACATAATTTTTTGTCAATGTTCTTCGAAAGTTTTCAAATCGATGAATTTACTCGTATTTGACTAAACACAAATGTAATAATCACATAGGATGGTCTGCGAATAAATGCACTAATCATATAGAATGGATTTAAAAATGAGTAAAAATTTGATAATAAATACAATTCCGAAAGTTTTATGCATTACTGATTTATAACTTATACTTGCGAAATGTAACAAAAAAAACCCATTATGTTCTTTCAATTAACCCTTTCGCTGTCCTCTCCTTCAGCGAAAATTTCTGTTTTTCCTGCGTTTCGCCGCATTAGAACAAACAAAATTGAAAACTCAAGAAAGTAAGCATTTACAAAGCATTTTAAACCCTTAAAAGTTTTAAAAGGTAGAAGAACGCTTGAAGCGCGTTACGGCTGCCGTGCAGAAATTTCACTTGAACGCGCTAGACGAGTTACAGACGGCAGTGTTAAACATTTACTCATTTTGCGGGCTTGTAAGATTTTTTTTTCAAAATAAATTCATATATTAAGTCTTTAAACATTTGAAATAATTTAAAAATAGGTTATGTTAAAAATTTGATGTTACTCAAATTGTAAGTATGTTTAGATTAAAAAAAATTTGTTGCATTTTTAAGGTTGATTTAATGAAATGATTCAGCCTATTTACTGATAAACAGATGCAATTATTGCTCTTACAATCATAATCACATTATACCCACTTAGTTGACGAGGATAATCGTTACTGTTAATCTCACAATAGACAATTTCAAGAAAGCTTTTGTCCATTTAGAACTCAGTATTTCATACCTGTTTTGATTACGATAGTTTGGTTCTTTTTGAATTTCAAATAATTGGATTTTAGTACAATATGAGTTTAACCTCCCGGGATGGAGATTAGTATAAAAAATTATAATAATTTTTGCTTTAGGAATTTCATTTGGTTTGTAGATTGAGATGTAGCTAATTATAGGTACTTCTTCGATTATAACTATTAGTATTCCTGTAGGTTTCAGATATCAGTTATCGATTGCGGTCATTCAAGGGTAAGCATTGCGATGCTATTCTTTTCACAAGTTCCGAAGAGATATCTGCGACGTATTTTTGTTTATTCAGATCGATTTTTATGGTCTAAAAGCAAAGACTATTTTCAACGTCACTAGTAAATTGTCAATTAATACAATGAGATAATAAAAATTGAGCCGATTCAGTTATGTGTTGAATAAATGAATTCAAAATAGTGGAATATATTATGAACGCATCAACTCACGATTTTGGAAGTGGTGTTGATAATGATAATCTTAAAATGGATAGATTGCTGATTGTAAGGAAAATTTACTTGATGAAAGCGTTGAAATTAATCATCTTAATGGCGGAGATTTCTGATTGAAATTAGTCATAATAATATTGATTTCAAACTTAAAATTAATCATCATAGTAAGCTTCTAGAAATAAACCGATGAAGATAATCCTTCAATAACCAATGAAAAATCATACAGAAAAAACTTATATTTTTATACAGAAAAATTTGAAAAATCGAGAAAAAAATAATCTCCAATAATCTCAAAAATAGGAAAAGAATGTTTTATAGAACGATACTTAAATAATTAAAATAAAGTTAACAATATATTTTAAATATTTTTGATATTTATTACCCATTAGTTTTCATCGGTAATAATTTTTCTGAATGCCATTTGAATTACAAATGATAAAATATTTATAACTACATTTTACTTGCTTCCAAGTAAAATTAAAGTTTGTATATACAAATAAATAAGAAATGTATATCTTAAAAATGTTTGCATTCAAATATAAAGGTTGTTACAAATCCATAATATTGTTTCCCTGCGCAGTTAGTCACATAGTAATGAATAGAGATTTGCAGATATTCTCAATGATTGTCTGAAAAATAATCAGACAAATTTGGTTACATAGGAACAAATTTGGTAGCTTTGGCGATAAAAAGGAAGATTCCAGAATATACAAGAATTATGGCAATATTATTATTAGGAACCGATTTTCACAGTTACTTCTAGACTACTCTATTCTCTGTCAAGGACTTAATTGATATTTTCAAGAGCATTTATCACCAATCCCATTCTGAGAATCGCTGATTAACCAAATACGACTAAAAAACATTCCTACGATATAAAAGTTCCATAAGCAAGCCTTATTCATATTTAAATAGATTATGAATATTGACATACAATCTCTTGCTGAAGAAATATCAATTTTTTGCAAGCTAAATACTTAAAAAGTATTTAAATTAGAATGAAGTTATTTGCTTCACTCACTGAAAAAATATAATCAATTTTCAACTAACAGACATTAATGCACCTTCTAAGAGGATTTATCTACTTACAAGCAAAATGAAGCAAATGAATTACAAGCAAAATGAAGCATTTCTATTTTATTTACGCTTTATTGAATTTTGATTTATTTTTCATGTTATCCAAACTCATTTCAAAACACGCACACACATCCTCAATGAAACAGAGCATACATCGAAACTTAACAGAAGAAAAAAAAAAGACTATTAATGATCGAAGTAGTTTCGTGAAATGAGCTTTATTTCAAGATTCGAGTCCGAGAGACAAAGGAAAATTGGATTGGTCGGAAATATCTTATCAGAAAATGAAAACAGAAAATTTTAAGACAAAAGCAGCAGAGTCTTGCAGCAGTAGTAGTATACTTTAAAAGAACTCCAAATAAATCAATATTTTTAAAAAACCCAAAGACGCGAACCTAATCAAAAGGACTTAGGAGTCCCGCTGAAATAAGATACGCTAAATCGAATCTCTGTTTATCCTCTTGCGGAAGTTGAATATTAAAACTCAAGTCTTGGTTCAGAAAGATGGAAGTTAGGAAGGAGTTTTAATTTGTGCGAATCCACCTCACATTAATTATGGTCTGAATATCAACTATCCAAAAGAAATCTTAAATGAAAAAGAGAAATCAGTCTGCTAAATAAATTGGAGCATTTGATGCGGTGAAAAATTGGGCCTCGAGTACCAGGAGAAAAACAATATTTTAAAACTTTTTCATTTTAATTTTTTTTCTCGTGTAAAAGTTTTCCGATTTCCAATTGGAAGGTAAGCTAGTTTTTGGAAATAATAGGAACTATTTTATTTGCCCCAAGACTTCTTAAACTTTTCTCGTTTTTGACAAGTGAAAAAGTTCTGGTGGAAAAAAGTACTCAGAATCCCATTATTATTCAAAAATTCTTGGAACCGAAACTAAGAAATTTGAAATAAGACGACGATTTAATTTTTAATGAAAAAAAGCATTATATAAGTAATTTCAAATGTAAGTTTTTAATTAAATATTTGCATAAATCAAAATGGTTTTTTTAATCATATTTTGTTGAAAATTGAAATATATAGACGAATAGCGGAAAAAAAAGGCATAAAAGTTTTGCTTCACTCAATTATCTCTCAGAGAGGGAAATTTAATCCAAAATTCATAAAGCATTTGTTTATAGCATTCCATAATGAAGGAAAAATTGATGTTTAAATTTCCTTAATATTAATTATTTCTAATTTGAAGTAGTAGCGGTTACATTTGGAATACTCGAATACATAGTAATCCTGATTTTAATGTTTAATTTCATGAAGCCCTCAAAAGATATCATCTCATTTCAATCAAATCTTTCAGATTAGTGTAGTGAAAATGTAGATAATTAGAGACAATCGATGATTAGAGATCAACTAATTCATATCTTTATTATATGATCTGTTCTATATTATATATATTAGATATATTAAATGAATTACATTAGAGTTATAATAAATGAATATAAAAATATTAATTGAAAATCTCATCATGAATGCGATATAGAAAATCTTCCCGAATTTAAAATAAAATTATTAAGATCAATTAAATGCATTTAATTAGTCTTAAAAATATTCAAAATTTAAACTTTTTTTAAAGAATTCTTTTTTTTAGTCAAAAAAATGTGCTGCATTTTATTTATTATATTATTTAAAGCGTTGCGCCTTATTAATTGAAGATTATTAGTTAGATTATTAGTAACCTCTGAGAGATAATGTTTTGTATTTGGGAAAAGCTGCATTGTATTACAATCATTACTTTTTAATTACAATCATAGCGAGAGGTGATGCTAAGTTATGTAATGAGAATCATGATTATTTGTTATACGATTTGATATTGGCGTGGTGGAAGTCATTGTTATGAAGAATCTGAAGAAATCTTACGTTAACTAGTGCACCAATTTGACGGGTTAATCAAAATTAGGTTTTGTATGCTTTAAAATAGTTTATAATTTTACAAGAAACTTCAAATTTGGCCCGTACAGTGAAGTCAAAGAAACATACACATCCAAATGCCTTCATATTGCAATGCATATAATAAATTCCTTCATGCTTGCATGTAATTTATACTCTACCTGAAATATCTTCAGCAATTAAAGTTTCTATTAAAATAAAGATTTGACTAAAATCCCTTCATTGCAGCTGTATTGTTCAAATTTTCTGTAAAAGCAATTAATATAAATTTCTTTCCATTTATAAAATATTAATGTATTTTGCTCACATCATATAAAAATAACTTTTTCCCTGGATGGCAGATGCAATATAAAATATTAAAAGTTAAAACTTATGCATTATAAAATATAAAAGCAATTGCAGCAACGAGAATTCCATTTTATTTAAAATATTTCCATTAATTAAATATTAACTTCATTTATAATTAACTAAATAAAAAAAACCTAACTGCAATTTCTGTAAATATACAACTAATTATAGAATCAAGAATTCAACGTATGCATATGAAATACATTTATTTAGCAATATATATTGGCATCGTTTGAAACTATTATTGAAGAAAACTGACATTAAATATTCTTCAGATAATAAGAAAGAAGATTAAACTTTTAGAAAATTGGTTTTTATTTGTTTCTATGCAATCGATATGAATTTAATGCGGTTTTTTTCCATTATTAAGATGTAGATTGATTTCTAAATTTTATTACACTCGTCAATATTCACGAGTGATCATAATATAAAAAATACTGATTAAGATAAGAAATTAAATGTTAGTTTCTTAATTATTGATAACTAATAACAAATTAAAATACAAATTATTAAATTAAAATTGCACTAAGAAATCATTTATAAATTACCAATTTAACTACTTTCAATAATTAAATACATTTAACCTTGAAAATTATATATAATAAATTGTTTATTACGTTAAAAACTAAGTAAAATCTCTTTATATTTTTTAAATTGTAAACAAACGAAATTTCATGAATTTTTAAATTTTGCATTCATTGTTATATATTGTTACGAATTTGTAATAAGTTTTCTATACGACATATATATCATCTTAGGATAAAAAATCTATACCTATTCTTAATGGATGCCAGATCAATGAGCGATTAATGCGACAACGCGAATGACAGCAAAAATGAAGGTTCTCAGAAATATAATATAGTTGACTATGTCTATTAAGATCCGGGATCTGGAAATGTTTCCGGAGAATTACATAGCTGTAGTGAGACTAAAAAAAAAGATCTCTCCCAAGAATGGCGATTTTTTCTTCTAGCTGTGCCCTCTGACATCTCTTCTATTCTTCTGTCTGATTGAGAATTTCAACAGGTGTCATTATTTGCATACAACTTGGCTGTATTTTTTTATCGACGTTTCGTATTTTCTTATGGAATAAAACCATTCCACGATCATCTTGGATTTCTTTCACTATTCATTGTGCGATTTTTGTAACGAAATGTTGAACGTACTGATGGGAATATTTTTGCTCATTTCATGAAAATATTTAAAACACATTGAAAAGTAATTGCTTTTTATATTTATACAATCTTATTCATTAAATAAATAATAACTAAGTAGAATTATTAATCTGCATACCTCTTCAGCATTTAATTTATTTAATAAGTCATCTGAAATCTCTTGATTTTTTTGTTTCTCTCTTTAGCTATAAGAAGCCTACTTTCATACGGCATCAATAATTTAAAACTTATTACTAACAGAACATAATACATTAATTAAAATTTTAAAACTGTAGGAATCAAATGAACGAATTAATTTATTAAAAAATTCCGACTCTACAAATATGAAAAAGGTTAAGCAGTGATGCGTATAAGTGCATAAGTATCGTTCATGGGAATATAGATCATGTGAAAGGTTGGGTATTAATCACCTCACTGAGAAAAATGAAAAATAAGGACTGGATATTTTTTGATAAATTGGAGTTGCATACCCAAAAGAAGACTTTCCCTTTATATTTCTATATTTTTAGATTTGTGTTTTATTTTTGCAGATATGAGCATTTTGTAATTCATTATATTATAAAGATAACCGAATAAGCATTATAGTTTCCATTTCTTTTTTAAATGGCTGAAACGAAAACTTTACAGAGAGCTACAATTTTCATAAACAAGATCAGATTACAAGATGGCAAATCTACAGATAAACAGTTGTCGAATACTTTTAGGGTTTTGAATCTAGATATAATACACACGGTGTTGCCGAATTCGACCGACAAATTCAGAAGGGTGATAGGAGGCATCAAGAGGATAAAGATTCACCATACAACATGGGGTGCCAAACGACCTTTAGGGGGTGAAAAACGCAAAATATAAGGAGTCGGCAAACTTATGGAAACTAAAAAATTAATAAAAAATAACAAATGGTGCTTAAACTATTAATTTTTTAAAGTGAAAGCGCATTTTTAAAGGCTATTTTTCATGTAAGTAACATGCCGATTTGATATCCTCAAATATTAAATATCAAAAATATTAAAACTTTAAGAAAAATGAAAGCTTGAAAATATAAGGAATTTTATACTCTTTAATTTAATATAAGTCTGTAGTGTGAAAACTGGGTTTTTTTTAAAGATATCCAAGAAAGACTAAAATGTTTGCCAGGAAACATCGCTGCAACATCGGTACCGATGTTTACAGAGGGTGTAGCCAAATTCCAAAGGTAAATTTAGAGAAGTGATAGTAGGCATTAAAAAGATGAAAAATATTCATAAAACATAGGGTTGCAGGAGACGTTTATTCTGTGAAAATCGCAAAAACAGACATCGAAGAGACAATTAGCCTGGCGAAGAGAATGACCCTAAGAAAGCAAGGATTTGGAACTAGGTAGTCGAGAAAAAAAAGCTTTCTCGAATCTAAATTTTCCATGCTTTCGAGGAATATAAAAGCAGAGAGCATTGCAGAATTGATGGTTCGAAGAATATAAAAGCAGCTTGTATTCATTAAAGAGCAGTGCAGAATTGATTGCCGATAAGTTTCTTTAGCAAACAACATGTCAGATTTATATGCGGATATGCAATTAATTTACGACCGTAATGGACGGCTAGCACAAAGAATATACCAGTAGTAATATTCAAGTAGGTGTTGTCCACACTACAGCATCTTTGCAAATATTAATAGACGGTTGCGGGAGACAGGATTCTGCCTAACTGCCTAGATTATACATATTCTGGGACGTGGCTTGGACGTGGCAGACCTGTTGATTGGCCTCCACGTTTCACGGACGTCAATCCCTCGGATTTCTTCTTCTGGGACCATTTGAAATCTCTTGTTTATCAGACACCTTTGCAAACATTGAAAGATCTCGTAGCATGGATCGTCGTTGCTGCTGGAGAAATCGTAAGCACACCTGGGATGTTTGAGCGTGTCCGGTGTTCCTTTAAACGTCGGTGTCGGTTATGTAATGACCTTCGCTGCCGCAACATTGAGAAATTTTTTATTCAAGTTTCTCATCGTCTCCTTTCTTATGTTAAAATGTCTGTGCTATAAATGTATTCTGTATCTGTATTCCAGCAAATAAATTTTCACCGTCGTTTGCGACTTTATATTTCTTTGAAAATTCTTATCGCCTTGATGCGTACTATTACTCCTCAATTTTTCGATAGAATTTTGATATACCTTCTATAAACATTGGGGCCGATGTTGCAGCGATGTTTCCCGGCTAACATTTTAGATTTCTTGACTATCGTAAAACCTCCTCAGTTTTTATACTACAGACTTATATCAAATTAAAGAGTATAAAATTCCTCATCTTTTCAAGCTTTTATTTTTCTTAAAGTTTTAATATTTTTGCAGATAAGGCTTCTAAACTACTTTTTTGTTTTCAATAATTTCAATAATTTACGACCCCCTGGTTCATCAAATCGGCATGTTACTTACATGAAAAATAGCCTTTAAGAATGTGCTTTCACTTAAAAAAAATTAATAGTTTAAGCACCATTTATTTTTTAATTAATTTTTTACAGTTTCCAATAGTTCGCCGACTCCTTATATTTTTGCGATTTTCACCCCCTAGACGTTGTTTGGGACCCCATGTTGTATAGTGATTCTTTATCTTCTTGATGACCACCATCATCCCTCTGAATTTGTCGGTCGAATTCGGCAACACTCTGTATATGAAGGGTTTGAATCGAGATACAATATATATGAAGGGTTTGAATCGAGATATAATATATATGGAGAGTTTGAATGGAGATACAATATATATGAAGAGTTTGAATCGAGATACAATATATATG
>JAPMOR010087357.1:22274-32455 GCA_026543865.1 Argiope aurantia
AATCGAGATACAATATATATGAAGAGTTTGAATCGAGATACAATATAGGTTCAAAATTTAGATGCTAAATATGTGTACCAAAAATTTGTTTGGTTCTTTATATTTTATAGTAACTGGACAGATATATGAATTTCCTGTGTGTGGACTTTGACTAAAATTTGATAGAAATGCAAATTTGATCTAAAGATTACCAAGCAAATTTTATTCATCTGGTTCAAAGTATTCTGAACTATCATTTCATAGACAGACATAATTCCAAAAATGTGTTTGGTCGGATATAGGAAGCTTTATTTGAAAATCTCCAGCTCAAATTCTGTGGCAAAACTCTACACTGCTTAGTTGTTTCAACCGAGAATCTTAGTTATTTCAAGTTCGATACCCGATTCCACCGAAGAACGGTCGTGTAAACGGATCTGGTACACATTAAACCGTCCGGACCAAACGTCCTCCCGGTGGTGTGGTGTGGAGAGGGGGGTGCCACCTCAGGTGTCGTCCTCGTCACCTGACAGAGGCTCAAAATTACGAGGTCCGTTCCAAATTAACCCAAGTGTTGCTTTAAAAAGGGACATTAATATAACTAAATTACGCTTAGTTCTGATAACAAAGACCGTTTTTAGTAAATATCTACATGTTCAAACATTTAGAGAAAGTTTGAAAATGATACAGTAAACTTTTTTCATATTTACGATCCTCATTGATGTAAATGCATTTGAAAAAAATTATGGTAAATACAAAACCGCGTTTTAATAATTAAAAACTATGAGAATGAATTAGAATATAATCCTGCAATCGGCTATGTTGGCTAATAAGAGGAGAGAGGACCACCTGTGCAGTATTTTCAAAAAATACAGCTAATTATATAGTTAGTGTTTTTAAAAAAAAAATTAAAGGAAAAATCTTTTCTTTTTCTGTTCCTACAGATTGATCCATCCACATCAGTCAATACAAGGCAATCATTATCTGCGTATAGTTAAAAATTGGGGAAAAAATTCCAAAGTCCAACTTTTTTTTAAAAAACCAAACCTATTATTTTTTTTTAAATATAAAACCTTTGCAAATGAACATAAAAAGTGACAAATCAAGAGCATTTAATTCCATTATAAATCATTTCGAAATGAATAGTTCTCTAGTTCAGGAACTGTAGAACATATTGAGAAATTATACTAATTTGAACAAAAATATACATTAGATTCTAATTTATGAGATTCCCCGTGATGAAATTCTATCAAAGATTGGAATTTGAGAACAACATTTAAATATGTAAAATAGCATTAAAATGTATGTAAATGCGAATATAAAAACCATTGCAACTTACCGAAAAATAGATTTAGAAACAAAATTCTAACGATTTTATAAAGAAACTTGTTGTTGTTTCTAATGGCACTTGCCATAGACAAGCCTACCGATTTAGAAATCAGTGATTTTAAGCCAAGAGTGGGTCTCTTGTTTTTCAGTAGTGCCATCTAGGGCCCAGAGTACGAACTAACTAAACACACGTTATAATTCTCTTTACGAGGCGTACTTCATTCAGGCATTTCATTCACTCACCTACAGATCGTAATTTAGACCTGAATCAGAGAACGATCATCCCTGATCCAGTTCCCACAATGGTATTACTCTCGACATGGAGAACTTTGTGACCATGACAAATTTATACATGCGCCAGCCACCGCACACATGGAGAATCTTCAGCCGACGGGGTTTGAACTCACAACCCAATTGACGCGAATCCGACGCCCTACCAACCATAAAGAAACTTGTTCAAGCATTAAAAAGATCATAATTTCGCAAAAAAAAACTTTTTAAATTAGTTATCTAAATTAATTAAATAACCTTAATGGGCAATATAATTTAATCTGGTTACACTAGATAAATTAGTTAATCCCTCCCAAATTAAAAAAAAAGTCATTTACTAACACTTAAAAATGTTGAGATTACTATTAAAAGTCATAAATCCCGAAATGTTAATGTAGTGAATAATTCATTTAAAATGTCAACAATTGACGAGCTTCCGTTACGTTTCAACGGCGTTGGAAACATGAAACATTTTGTAGTGTACGTAAAAGAAACGGCCCAGAAATTTAACCTTTCTTTTGTGTCTTTCTCACAACTTTTTGTCGTCATTACGAATTCTACGGATGCCGTTTTCCTCCCATAGATTAGTTATCCAAAGGAAATGTTATTATAGTAATTTTTTTCATTTCAGCGTCCATGTTTTGGGGTGTGTCTTCTGCGTGCCATAATGGGCAAATTTAATGAGCAGAACTAATTGGTTTTCACTACCACGCTCATAGAAGAAATACGTAAAAACTTCACAAATAAACTTTTACTAGCTCCGATTTATCTTAACGATACCATGAAATACCATATCAGTTGAGGCGCCATATTGGGTACGGATAAGTTTTATTTTCGTTAATAATTTCTAGTCATTACTTTGAATCGGATCATAAAATGGTAAATAGAATCATTTGTATGCTGAGTCGTAAAGTTAAAAAGATAATAAGAAACTTGAAATTTTCATACGATTATGCTAAACGAGTTTTAAAAGCCAATCATTTCAAATATCAGTTAAATTTTAGTGAACAAGGTATAGGGAATTAATATTTCGGCTTTAAGCATCTAACTGCATTAAATTATAATGTAAAAGCAATTATATTTTTTTTAAGCAGCGAAGTATTTTTACTTAAAAGTATTAAATTAAAAAGTATTTCAAAAACCTTGTGCTCTTTTTTTTTATCTTTTATTTTCTTCTATATTATTTTGTAAAATGATGTATGAGCAGAAATTTTCATGTGTCGCTTAATGGGTTTATTCGGCAAGAACTATGACTTACAACATACATTACTTATGGGACAAATGATTTCTAGTTATTTATAAGCTTAATTTTTAAAATCAATTGTAGTTCAGTTATTGTCTAATAAATAATAATGATCCTCAAATCAGTACCGATTTTTCATCATACTGCTTAGTTCTTGAGAAGAATATATACAGTATAATTTGCATTATTCTTAATTTTGCAATTTTTGAAGATTGTTGATTTACAGATTATATGTTGCAAATGGAAAAAAAGAACGATTTCACAGCTCAAACCCATGGTTCAATTTTATTATTATTATTATTGCCAATTTTTAAAATTCATATAAGAGCTCAAAACACTTAAATACGTCGTCAATTTTCATCTGCCGTTTCCGCGCGATACTGCAAACTTTGAGACTCGCCTCAGCGTCTATAAATGGGTCGATTTTGCCAATTTGCGTGAATACATTATCCGTGAATAATATGCAATTTTAAATATTCAATTTACAATAACACTTATTTGGCGTGATCAGGTGTATTTCGCTTGACATTATTAAATTAATGTTATGAATTTGGTTTACAAAAACGGCTAATACTTATTATAAGTTACATGCGTGAGCACTGCAAAGTATGCGCGTGATAACATATATAATTTGTAGCATTTAAAAATATCTTGATTAAGTTTTAAATAATAGAGTTGCATTGAAATCTTTACGCAGATTTAATGATGAAAATATTTTCTTAAAAATTATTTCATATTCTTAAAAATAATAATCAATATAAATATTTTTAATAGTTTAAATCAATGGGATCAATATTTTAATGGCGCATTAATGTCTCATTCTTAACCGGGACAAATATTTTGGAAAGACGGTGTTGTATCTTAAATTTGTTTAGGCTCATTATTCTTTCGTAAAAAGTATTTACACTGTTATTTAAACAAAGTTTAAGAATAAGAGGATGTTAAATCAATTTAAAGAGTTACTACTGCCCCTATTTGATACTTTGGAAGAAAAAGTGGTCATGTCCAAAGAAAGGAAAAGCGAATTAATACGTTCCAATTGTTTTAAAATGTTATTTTTATAATAGGAACATTGTATATAAATCCACAATCAATGTAAAATAAATGATGCGTACACACTAATATGTACACATTTTCATGTAACAGATATTTTATTTCTTTATAATTCTTTCTTTGGATTCTTAATAATAAATATTTTTAAAACTTGAATTTTGCTGAATGCTTTTAAAATGAATTCAATTTGCCATTTCTTTTGAATTTGTCACTTTTAATTATATAGAGATGATGTGTGCAATAAATTTATTCCGTCGGTCATCGGGTATCCACAAAAGATTAGTTATCTCACTCTGCCAAAGCATTAAGGAAAATAATGAACCACTCAACCGGCAAGTTGCTTGGAAAAGATGAGGAGTGATTAGTCTGAAGTTCTTCAGCTTTAAGGAAAAACGAAATAAATAACAAAAGATAATCCATGAAATAAATCAAAAAATAAACAATGAAATAAATGCAAAAATAATACACTAATATGAAAAAAAAGTTGGAAATATAATAGGAAATGAAAACAGCAAAACATGAAAAGAATATGCAAAAAAAAAAGTATCTGCAAAAATAGTTAAATATACAAACATTGGTTTTCAGTAACCTCCAGATTTTTGACAATAGATTTAATCTATCGGTCATTGGATATGGTTCTGAAATACGATTTCATATTATCAGCGAGAGATCCAACACTTTATATGGTAATGAATCTTAATCAAAACATTTACACCACAAGATAGAAATTAAATTGTCTTCATTTATTTCCAAAAAAATGTCCTCCTATCCTTGTTGCACGAAGCATAAGATCAAATATCAAAATACGAAATACCATCTAATCTTATACGTTGCATTGCATAGGCAATAGACATATACAATTTTTATCATAAAAGGATTATAATAACTTAATTCTTTAATACTTCCAGTTCTACAATTATTTTTAACCAATATTAAAAAGGTTTATACACTGATAAAATATACCAGAGGTTTTGAAATTCCTTTTTGAATTGATTATTCTACCAGGAAATTCGTATAAAGTAAATTAATTTTTTAGTACATTATTTCAAAATATTATTAAAATAATTCCATGAGAAATTACATCAGAAGTCATAAAAACTATATGCACATTTAAATCACCACATTTGTATCGCATCTCAAAGCATACAGAAAAGTATACCAAATTTCAGCTTATATCAAGTAATTCCAATTAAATGTATTTAAGAAATATTAATATATTAAAGATAAATTTTTCGGCACAAACTTAGAAGCTTATTTATTCTTAAAATAGCTGCTTAATTAATAGCAGTATTCGTAATACTTTTTCAATAAATTTGTTTCATTTAATTAACTTTATTAATTATTAATTATTTATTTACTTTATTAATTTATTATTGTACAAGAAACATATAATATGGGAAAAAGAATAAATCTTACCGTATAAAAAATCATTATTAATGATTAAATTAGATTTTAATATAAGGCAAATTATGAAACTCTTGAAGTGCATGGGGAAATAATGTTCAATTAACTCAACAATAATCAAATATTTCTTTCTATTAACACAAATTGTTATAATAAAAGATCAGGCGAATGAATGTCACTACAAAAATATTTCTGGAATGTTTCATAATGAAAACACTAACTAAAAATCATTCTTCCATCTTTAATTTGAATTTTATATTAAGCATTTTATCATATATTTTTTAAGACGATCAAAAAGGAAATAAAATTTAACGGCAGATAACTTTTTCAATTGTATTTGACAGTTTTAGATTCGCATTTTATAATTTAAGTACAGAAAATATTACATTTTACATACCTTTAAGCCCAGAATTTCAGAAAACATTGCTTCAAACATTTCACTTCCATCATACTTTTTCCGAAGACTTTCTGTGAAACTACAGTCATTTAGAGGAAACGTGAAACATCATTGAAGTCATTGTAATTTCAGTTCGTCTGTAGATGGCAATCTAAATCTCTGCACGATAAGCAGAAGCATGCAGTCTATGAACTGATAACTTTGAACTGATCTCGTAAATAATGTTATTGTTCATAAGGAACACATCAAACCAATAGTCATTTACGGAGAAGCGATGTAATGCTTTCAGTCTCATTTTGGAAAAAACATTCCAACATTCACGTAAAATTCATAAAAATATGAGACCAACACAATTGTACTAGCAATGTAATGTCATGGAGCCTAGTTTACATCATGGCGATCACTGATAGTGGTAATAAGCTTCACGCCTTCATCAAGATTAGATGAATATTGATCTCACCAATAATTTAGTATGCTCTAGTAGAATATTGGAAGAAGAGACTATGATATAATTCCGATGATGCTACGCTGCTTTAGTAGATTATGGTAGCTTTCACAAGAGGCCAACTATTGCGCGCAATGGAAGGCCACGTCTACTTCAGGAACATCATGTGACCCCAACGGTACAATTATTTGTCATTGTCTCATTGCAGTCAAGTGATCTTCAACTGCGCGCAATAGTTGGTCTCGTGTAAACCCTGCTTATTGGAGGAAGAGACTATGACATAATTATGGTATCACGTGACTTCTTGCTACACTTGGTAAATATCGTAAAGAAATCATTGATCAGAGTGAAATTAGGACCTTTTGTTAACTAGCGTCAGCAATCTGGCATTGACAGGAAATAAGAAAAAGTAGAGATAGAGGTTTAAACTAGGATTAATTTTAAGAATTTTTTTTTCATTTGCTGGCATGACGAGTAGTATTTTTTTTTTTTTTTTTTACAAGAGCGTATTTGTATGTAGTGCCAAAAATAGTTTTTTTGACGTTTGTCTATATTGTATGCGTAACAGTTGTTGCTTGAATTGGCTAATATTCTGTCATACGTAATCTTCTAATAATATTTGTCATCTAATCGCATTTTCTATATATTTGAAGCCAATAGTTGCCTATTAAGATATAAATCTTATGATATATTGAAAGATAAACTCTGTCTAGAAGATAAGGTGATCTACGTAGTTTGTTGATCAACGAACCAAGCTCAGATAAATGCCGAGCATGAATCGGATATTTAAACAAAAATAATGGTTTCTGATTTTTGAACCCACTCTGCGACTAGATCATTACCACGACTTATCATTCCCATTATTTTGAAGACAAAAATTCCTATTCGTCAAATTTAGAGAACTTATCTCATGAATCTTAAACATTTGTATTCTGCTCGACAGATCTTGCGTGGCAAAAAACACGAAAGCCTGGACTTTCAGTTTTTCTGATATGGATATATAAGATCTCAATATTGAATCAGTAAATTTGAAACAGATACAAGCTTAGGATAACCAATGGAATACACAAGGGGCTCGAAGATTTCGACTTTTCGTAAGATAAATGTAATATTTACGTGAAAATGTTTAATTGATTAGCAGTTGATGTAAGTAGGACGATAAAAACCGTCTTGATAGGAGGAGACTTTCTAAAAACTGACTAATCAATTTTTTTGCCATTTTAGTGAAGCGAGCACAACTTCACTAACCGCTATGAATTTTAGAGTTAGCGTGTGTCCCACTTCCAATTAAATTCATTATAAATATTTAAAAAAATATTGAAGTTGCATAATCTGTGTACAGAGTTGTCATTTTTGATGTCTTTGCTTTCATAGACATTGTTACTTTTCTGTAATTTCAAGGATTATAAAAGGAAAGAGTTTCAACAAAAAGAGTAAATAAAAAGGTGCAAAACTATAATAAAAGAAAGGATTCTCTAATATCATTAAAATATTAACATATGGGATTGTTCCAAATGATAAGGAGGTATCGTATTAGAAACAATAATGGCAAAGAAAAATTTTCAGAGCACTCTCAGCTTGTTTTTTACATGTCCTATAAATCTAAACTCCCTTTGTTGAGATGCATCGAGATTATAAAGATATAAATGAGAATTCTTATTTAAAATAGCTGTCAATGTTCAGAGGCGAGTTTTTAAAAATATGATTCATCATTTTTTTTATAATGCCAAGTAAATGAATAGCTTTAAATGGCCATAGTTAGAAATAAAAAAATTATATTTTTCTGCTATTTTTTTTTTTCAAATTGCTTAGTTAAGGAAATTTTATTAAACATTTAAGCGTTAGGAAAATTAGCCGAAGTAAAAAAGCAATAATGTAAAAATTTAATTTTTATATCACATAAAGACTTTACAAACTATTTAAAATACAGTAGATTGCAAGATAAAAATATATTTTAATAAATAAATATTTTATGAACATTTGAACTTGTCATTAATTTTTTTCGTCAAAATAGTTTTATAATTTAAATTGAAAGAGTGTAAAACATCACGACTAAATAAATCCATCTTAAAATCCATTGTCTATTATACGTTCAAAGGTGTTTAACACATGCATAACCAAACTTCACGAAATTTTATTGAATTGCTTTTCAGTTATGTATTCCATGAATCAGTCATAGTGAAATATTCATTATTCAGAAGATATGTTTAAAAATGCCGTTGCTGATTGGTTCATATAGCTATATTAAAAACAAATTTCGTCTTCCATCATTTTAACAGAATTACTGAAAATAAGCATTTTGTGTCTCGGTATTCAAAGAGTTGATATAAACCATTTAAATATTATTTTTGGAGAAATTTACGGCAAAAATTAAATAAAACTTTCACTTCTGGTGGATGGTTTGGTTTGGTTTAGTTATATTAACGTCCCGTTTGAAGCGACACTTGGGCTATTTTGGAACGGACCTCGTAATTTTGAACAGCGGTCAGATGACGAGGACGACACCAGAGCTGGTATACCCCTCTCCACACCACACCATACCACACCACACCAGCGCACTTCTGGTGGAAATATATCACTATTTCTAGTTACATTTATATATTTTGTGCATTACTGAAAGAGCAGTATCTGTAGTTTTATATTACATATCTATATTTTTAAAAAAAGAACTGCTTTAGAATCTACTAAGTTTGAGCTTTATTTTGAAATCAAAAAAACATTTTCGAATTTTTAAGTTAAAAATAACTTTAAAACCTATTCGGTTATCTTAAGAATTGTTTTTATTTTTTATTTTCAGAATCCTGTACATGGAAACGAAAAACATTTTCTTTTACAGGAAAACAAAATTCATAGTTACATCAAATAACGATCTTAACTTCTTGAAAAACACGTAGAAAGTACAGATGAATTCGAAACTTATGGAGGATGTTGCATTTCTACCCTTTGTTATTGAGTTCATGTTACTCGTTACGTAAAGTGCATATAGAATGATGTAATTGCACTCGTATATAAAATGTATTTTAATTTTTATAAAATTATTCTTTAATATTTTATTGTTTCTTATAATACACAGTATAATTGTTATGAAATTTATCTTTAATATTTCATTGTTTTTTATGACAACACAGTGTATTTTTATAAAAATTATCTTTAATAATTTATTGTTTCTTATGATACACAGTGAAGTATTTATAAAATTAATATTTTATTGTTTCTTACGGTAAGCAGTGTCGTTTTTATGAAATTAATATTTTATTGTTTCTTATGATACGCAGTGTATTTTTATAAAATTTATCTTTGATATTTTACTGTTTCTTTTCTGCTGACTCACAGTGTGGTTTTATATCTATGTCCTGTTATTTTCTGCACCTTATGCTTTTACGATTATAATTTTGATCTCAAGATTTGTGATTAAAAAAAGTTTGGTTTCTACTTTCTAATGCATTGATAATGAATTTGGATTTTTGTTTTACTATTTTCTAGTTTTTAGTCTAAAGATTTTCATTATGGCTTAAAAAATACCTAAAAACAACGAAACCTTAGCAGTGAATCAGCTGCTCAAATGCAATATACAAACCACTATACCTGGCTGACTCACTTTAAATTACCATTCGTATTCTAAGCAATCAAATAAAATTTCTTTCTAGACAAAATTACATTCTTTCAATATTTTTGAATTTTAAGAATAAATATTCTGATTTTTAAGTAAGATATATTTAATATTCTACTGAAATAATAAATACTCTAGGTAACGTTAGCAACAGTTATATTCTTAGATTAATATTTCAAATTACTATTTTATTTATAATATTCTTGATTTTATTTTTAGTTATATTTTTTATCAAATATTCGAACCTCAAAACAAACTATTAATCGCGTTAGATTTTGATGAAATAATTAAGTAAATTCTAAGTAAATTGGAATTTTAATATCATTAATCGCATGATGTCTAATAAAATAATAAGACTAATTCTAAGTAAATTGGAATTTTAATATCATTAATCGCATGAGGTCTAATAAAATAATAAGACTAATTCTAAGTAAATTGGAATTTTAATATCATT
>JAPMOR010087357.1:50954-74469 GCA_026543865.1 Argiope aurantia
GGTACAGGCACATTAAACTAAACAGCTAAATACATCACCACTCAACAGCCATATCGTTCGTTTCACCTCCGACTCACGGGAGGGAGCGTCTGTAGAGAAAAGCTTATAAGTCAGCTAACAGCTACGCTACAAGAGCAATTGCTTTTGTATTATGGGCATGTTAATGGGTTGCGAACCACAAGATCCCAGGTTCTATCTTCGCTCATCACATCCCTCTACACGATTCTAATAGGAAGAAATCTAATTTTTTAAATACTGCTTCCAGGGAATAAATGATATACATATAAAAATATTTTGTAAATATTTTTATTCATCGCATATAAATATTTTTTCAGAAAAATCGGAGTAAAAAAATTAAGAACATATCCTTTCATCATCGCTGATTTATATACTGACTTGTATCTAAAAAAATCAGCAAAAAAGGTTAGAAAACTTCAGCTATTCATTGTTTCGTTTCAGGCTTCCATGTTTCCTTTGTTACTAATCAAATAAATCAGTTCTGATGTATTTTATTTTATGCTAAGTAAAAATTATGAGCAGAAAGAAAATAACGGGGAAAAAGAAAAATGGCGACTTGCATAAGAGTTTTATTTGCTGATAGATTTATTGGCAATGAAGAGATGAAATCGCCCTCTTTTTCACTCTTCCATAAAATCTCGAAAATTTGTAGCTTAGCTTTTGATCTGCAATAATGTAATAAAATTGTTTTAATTTTCACAATAAATTGTGGTGCATGTGTATTTTCCTGTCTAATTTGAAATTAAATACGTATAAAAGTTGGCTGTTTTGAAAGGTTTCTGGATTTATTTCTTGGCTTTTGTATATAAAACTTTATTCCATATAATGCTTTATTAAATGATTTACTATCGCGTAAGATTTAGATATTAATAGTCATTTTACTCGGAGTTTCGTTTGCATTTATCTTTTTTATACATAGGTAAGAAAAATAAAAACACAAATATTTTTAAATTGTGCAATCTTTATATAAAACATTCAGATGAAATTTATTACCAAGCGAAAATCTCCGATAGTAAGTATTTTTAGTCTCAAATATGGTAAATATTAATAGCATTAGTTAGGATGTAATAGTAATATAATTGACTGCTTTAGAAGCATTGAGTTTCTAGATTCATATTAGTGTTTCTAAGAGATTAAATTTGGTTTCAAAACATCAAGAAAGGTAAGTTAAAATTTCTTTGGTGTTAGATAATAGTATGATTAACTACTTGATGTAATGACATAGGTAGGCATCTTAACATAAAATGCTACTAGAAAAAAATCCCAGTTATTAAAAATTCAAATAGTAGGCAAATAAATATAGACGGAGTAAAATGCAACGCGTATGATAATAATTATTCAATTAGATATTGTTTTGGGAATAATTTTTTTTGAAAAAACTTTTTATGATCTACGTTATATCAATTCGATTTCAATAATCTTGTGTTTCAAATGTTCTATAATCTTTAATCAAATATTCAAGATCTAATACTTAGACTTCCAGCTAAATGATATGGCAATAATATTTAATATTAGCAAAGAAAAGCCTGAATTTTAACCATTACGAAATTAAAGAAAGTTCAAAATTATGTAGCTCCGAAATGAAAAACGTTAACACAATTAAAAAATGAAAAATAAACTTTCATGAAATAATAAAAAAGAAATTTTCATGAAATGAAAAAGGGAATTTTGCTAACACATTTAAAAAGCCTGACTTTGAAGCTGAAGTGATCAGATATGTAATAATGCAATCGAAACTGATAATCTTACCTAGAAAAATAAAATCTTATATAATAAACTCGCATTGTACGAATCAGAAACAAATCAATAAAAAAAGAACTGTTAGTGTAGTGCGTTCATATCTTAAAGTGTTTAAATGCGAAACAAAATTATTCCAAATAATTAAAGAAATTTCAGCAATTTCAAAAGACACTGTTTGATAGAGAGTTGTGAGTTCTATTTTCCAGTATTTGCATATTAAATGCATGGCAAGTATTAATAGATTAATTGATTAAGTATAACTTATAGAACTGGTGACTGTATAGTGATTAAGAATCCTTAATTTTTTCTAGCGTTAGATTTATTGACTGAATAGTTGCAAAATCTTATTCTTTTCTTTATTTAAAGCATTGTTCCAATCGGAAAGTGTGACAGTTTAAAAATTAACTTTTGGGGCAAGATTATGCTTAATATTCTGTGTATTTGTTAAATAAATATCGAATCCAAGAAATTCTCATATTTTTTATCGAATGTATCTAATTTTACTTTATAAAAAACACCTTCATGCTTCTGCATCTTATATATGTCTTATTAAATATATTTATGAACATATATGTAAAGAATTAATTGTTTAAATGAATAATCATTCATAAACATATGAACGTAAACAATATTTTGCCATCACAAATGGAAAGGCATTTGAGAATAAAAAGAATTCAATTCAATATTTAATGCCCAAATTGTTGATTGAAACATAAAAAAAAAACTTTATCCAAATGCATACATTTTGTTGCCATTTTTTTTTTGCCAAGCTAACTTTAAACACCACAGCAAAATCCATTTACTATCTTTGTTAACATACCTTCTTCCTCGAGCCAAATATCAAACAAACTTTTATACATTTTATTCAATATCTCAGCGCCTTTAAGGGAAAGGATTAATCAATTTTCATTTAGAAAACGTTTTTTAAAAAGGAAAAGAATAATCATTTTCAATGTTTCCCCCGCGAACTGTCTGTCTGCCCACACTGCAGAATTGCCAGATACAGCTAGAAAACGATTTATCGTTTGGCGAACGATCATTTCTTCCGGAGAATTTTGATACAAAAACGCTATTAAATGAGGGAACAATGATAGATCTACTGATGTGAAAAATAACCTAAAAAGCATTCAATCACGTATTATTCCAAATGATTGCGGACTGGATAGAAGAACTGTGGCGGGGAAAAAAAAGAAAATATTTGATTTAAAATAAATTTGGAATGCAAATGAGAAACAGCGCGCTCGGAGCTGTTATCGACATAGCAACACAGCTTAGTGCGCTTCATTCATTCATTCAGTCTTTCTTTTTATTTTTTTTATCTTTCTCTCTTTTAAGATAATAAAAAAACGCATATCTAACAATGTTTTGATCGAAAAGGAGCAAAGATTAATGCATTTCGTGTCAAAAGAAAACAAAAATGTACTTAAAGCTCAAGCTTGAAGCTTTGTTTTATCTACTTTTAACGGAATTGTGAAAGAAAACTGGGCAAATGTTCTTTCTACTTAGAACTTGCAATTAATTTTAATTGCGGGGAACAGTAAGAACGATTGAGTTTCTATTGGCAGTTTTATTTATTGTTTCTTGGGAAACTTTGGGGAACTTTTCTTCGGTCTATTTTCAAAAATTCTGCGTTCCATTATTTTTATTGTTTATTTGAGAGGATGATTTCATATTTTTTTTTCTTAAGACAATGATAGGCACATAAAAAAAATCTATATATTTAAAAAAAAACTTTTAAATTACCACAAGTGGCTTTGACAAACGCATCAAAAAATTTAAAATAACTTAAGATTTTTTTTATACATTTTTCCCTTTATGAAAAGCTAAAAAGAAAATTAGGATACAAAATTCGGCCTTTAAATTAGTTATCTAATTAGAAATGGTATCTGTTGATAAAATATTTATATTTTGAACTCTAGAAAAACGAAAATCAATACAATACATTTCTCTTTAGTTCTGATTATATGAATAAGAGGAAATATATTTATTTCATTGTTATTTGTATTTTCTCAAATATATGTTTATTGGCAATGTATAAAATATCAGAATTTTATAAAATATCTGTGAACTTTATAGAATGCAGGATGTCTTTAGACAAAATGTGAAATATAAGAAATATCAATCATCTGTTAGTTCCACTTACCAACCCTCAAGAATCACGTTGTGATTTCTTTAAAATCACTAAGTGATTCAAGCTCGCTTCACTCTCTCGGTATTTAGCTATGCATTCCTGCTAATATTAAGATTTTATAAATACATTCATTACTAAAAGTAAATCATTTCAATTGCATGAACTGTAAATATTAATTTTTCATTCAAATACCAAATCATCAAATTCTGAAATTAAAATATATCAACTCAAATATCTCATAAAATTAATTGTGGTAATCGAGTAGATATATATGTAAGTTTTAGAAAGCAAAAATACATCATTCTAAGATGTTTTAAAGTACTTTTCTTACATAATTCTAAGGTGGTGTAAGGCAAAAATTGAATTCGAATTAAATTCTTTTTCCTGTATTGATAAAATGTTTTTCTTTAAATTAATCATCATAATATTAATAACATTGAAATGATTGTTTAAAAATTAAATTTGAATTCAGTTCCTTTTCCTATTTTGATATAATCTATTTCATCAAAATTAGTCATCACCATCATAATAATATTGATATAATACCCGCAGACGACGTGTTTTAATGAAATTAATTTAGTCATATCAATTAACTTTGATGAACTACATATTACAAAAATATCTATTATGTTACTTTCATCACATTCTATTATTTTTATCATATTATTTTAAATTATACTTGAGTGATAATTAAAAGGCATTTTGAGTATTTAACTATTACAAAGTGGCAAAATTAATTAGTGACTGAAGTTGGCGATCCTCTTTTATCTGGGAAGTTTCGCTGCATATACAAAAACAATTACACCTCTATTTCGTTCATTTGTCTAAATCTTCTTATTATAGATTTTTTTAACACTTTAATTTGCACTAATTTCTAATTTTCTAAGATTTCGACTCGGACTAAAGACTAATTTTTTCGTTTTATTATCCAGATAAAAATCAGAATTTTAACCGATTCAATGATGTAAGAAATCCTAAAGTACAAGCTGTTGCCAAATAACGATTAACAAATTCTGCAGGATTTTGTGTTCACATAAACGCTATATAGTATGCATTTATACAAGGCACTGTCTATCATACCTATGAGTTCTCAATGGAATTAAAAAATATTGTTTAGCCAAAGTACGAAAAAATGAAACAGAAAAACATATTATTACGAAATTTTCTGCCGGGGTTCGTTTGGATAGTGGGAGTGATATGGTGTAAAGAACGCTCAATCAGCAGGCAGAAGTAGAATAAAAACAACGACGTTTATTTACACGAAGACACACAGGACAGCACAAAGCGACAACTATATACAGCACAGAAGACGATTATCTTCACCCGAGACGTGTAGCATACAACAGCAGCATACTACCAGAATCTACTGCAGACAGTAGCGCACAGCTCAGTTCAGCACTAGCTTGACTCAGTCGCTTCCGACTACTCCGTCTTCTACTTCTCCGACTCTGACTCGGATTACTGACTTCGCTCCGTCGATTCCGCTTACTCTTCTTCGACCACTCCGTCCACTCTGACTACTGGCTTGCCTGTTCTGGCAGCTGTGGACCCTTTTATAGGTCTCAGGAGGCGGGGCTAGAAGCCTCTCAACCAATCAGGAACGTCCGAGGCGTATCTCGGTTCCTACTGGACGGATCGGAAAAATTCTCAAAGTTTCGGGTATTATCTTTTTTGGTGCCAAAGTCGCCAAATTCGTCGCCAAATGGTCGCCAAGTTTGCCGCCAAGCTCTGGGACCTCCGACGCACACCTGAACTTCGTCCCATTCAGATGACTGTAAAACTTTCTTTCTGTTGATGGAACAAACTATGCTGGGAAGCCGAATTGCAGGTTTGTAACAATATGTTTTACAACAGATCAGAATGTAATAATGTGTAACGTGTTTCCACTCATCTAAGTTCGCAATCGGGCCTCCGTACACATCTTTCAGATAATTTCCACAACCAGAAATGCAAGTAAAATGATCTTGAAGGCCAAGCTTTTGGGAGATGGTGACTGATAATTCTGTCATTTCCAAAAATACTGATTGAAATGCTGCTTCATTGGTATTGCAATGTGTGAAGGAGCGCCATCTAGCATGAAAATTTTACTATCCACACATGCGAGTTGTTGTGGTACTGTAATGAGTTGGTTGCACAAAAGAGATGTATAATCATTAACACTGACTGTACAGACTGCAAGTCCGGAAGGATTGATCATCCCCAAAAAGAAATGGCCAACGTTAAATGCTGCTGCAAACTGCATGACCCAGTGACAATTTGAAAATGATGCTTGAAGCACTGAAGTACCAGAACGGTAGTGTGTTAATTTAAATTCAAGGGAAGTGAAATGATTCATATTTATATGCTAATTTATGTTTATTTTACCAGATTTGAAATGAAAGAGAATTACCGAAAAAACATTTCCATTTGCGGGAACAATGATAAGTGCATTTGATCCCATATTTCTCTTAGGTTACAGAGCCATTGAATTGAACTTCTCCAACTCAAAGTGTCATACTTCACGTTACACCGATAAAAGAAACATGAAATTTGGATGACAGACTATCCAGATCATGAGTTCGTGACTTATAGAAAACAAAGTTTAATATAAGAATTGCCCAATAAACGCTGCAGCGTGATAAATGTTTTACATAATTTCTATATGAGTCCCTTGGTCCTCTTTTTAATATAAGAAGTATCCAATAGGTAATGTTTTAACACGACAGAATGTTTCTACAACCCTTTTCATTTGCCAAAAAGTATTCCAAAGCGGACCCCATGCTTTCAGGAACGTACCAAATAATGACAGTGGTAAAGGTTGTCTTTCGAGTGTCAATTAGTTTACTGAGTAAAACCCGATTAGTTTACTGAGTTCCATTTGGAAGACATATTCCAATATCGAAACTACCCGAAGAATGCTTGGGAATGACTCATGTAAATTTGAATATGGACTCATAATGAATACGTTGTCTATGGAAGCATTTTATTCTTCAGATTTCCATTTCATCCCCCAACTTTAATCGAGGTTTTGAAAGTAAATAATGGCCACTGTTTCGAAAACAAAACAAAAAAAGAAAAAAAAACGAATAAAAGCAGAGAAACTAAGAAGAAAGGAAAGAAAAAAAAAGAAGTAAAAACAAAGAAAAATGAGTTAAAAAATCATGATATTAAAAAAAATTAGTGAAAAATTAAAACATGTATTTTCCCCCCTCTTTGTATTCTTTAGAAACAGAATGCATAATAGAATTATTATTCGAATGAATATTTATTTAATCACAACAATAAAAGTAATCATCGAAATAAAACAATAGCACCCAAATTCCTTTCCGTAAATTATGTTCCAAATTTTGTTACAATTACTAGCTGAATCCCAGATAAACATAAACAGGTACTCCACGCTACGAAACCACAGAAAAGAGCATAGAAGATAACAAGGGGCCTAATGACTTTTCCACGTCCATAACAATCCTTTATTCCCATTTTGTGATCCTCATAAACCTTTTCAAACATCCACATTCAGTCACTTCCACAGGACCTTATAAACAGCAATTATTCAGTTTCAAGAGAATATATCTGTTAGAAATTGTCTCTTAGCGTGCTTTGGCGGCAGACAGAACAACGGTTCGACAGCTGACAGCATATTAAGCAAGTAGAAATGGCCACTCGCAATGGGAACATAACGGAATATACCATAATGGCGGGTTTAATAAATAAACCACCTTCCTCAAAAGCTGTTAGGGTTGAAGGATTTGACGTTTATTACGCTCTTTAATTATGGAGGACGAAGATGCAGTGTTTATTTATTTGTGCCAGGTGCATTATTTGGTGGGAACATTTGCGTTTCCACTATTCAGTGGATAGATGTTCAACATGAATGTTCCTGTGTTTAATGATTTTTGCAGTCAAAATAGCCCAAATTTCTGCAAATTAATGCTTACTCGACATTTTATACCATCTGAATTTTGTACTTCTATTTTGATTCATTCCCCAGAGATTTGAATGAAAAGTGTAAGTTCATAAACAGTCATTCATGAGATCATGTATAAATAAGAACAATCAAAATTCAATTCAGAATTTAGGAAAATATTTATAACAAATTATTATTTGTTTTACTTTTACTTACTAAGCACATTTCAGACACAAAATTACAATTAAGATGGCTTATGGAGAAAAAAGATTGTGGTATGAGAAAGAAATAATAATAAATAAATAAAAATTCGAAGAGTACAAAGATTGCTTTTAAAATTAACTGACCAAACATATCTAACAGTTTTATCAGAATAAACTTTTTATTTCCCTGTGTATATTATTTCTTTTTTCCAAGTATTAATAATTAAATTTTGATTGGTTATAGATTATTGTAATTTACTTACAGAGTAGACAATTGTTTTTATTAAATGTCTTTTTTTATTAATTATAAATCATCTAATTTTTTAATCAGTTCTTTCTTTTTATCAAAATGTTACATTATCTTAAAAATAATGCTTACTCAATTGCAAATATTTTTAAATGTCCTTTTTTTTCGTAATTTGATGCCAAAAATTGATTATATGAAAGCAAAATATGAAGTATCAAAATACTCTGCTTTTGATACATTGTAGTTATCATTGTATTCATCATTTCACTTTTGTAGATACTAAGAAAAGTATTAAATATTTTAAAATATTTATAAAATTGATCATAGCAAATGATGTACAAGAATGTAGCTGCGTAGGGGGGGGGGGTTGACTAAGGTCATTCGATTACAAAGTTTTGTTCTACTACTTTCTAAATAATTAAATTTGCAAAAAATACATCAATTATAAATATTAAAACTTTATTGTATATATGTACATTAGATTACTATAATCACTATTAAATAAAGTAAATTATAATTAATTTTATATTTATAATACACAAGAATTTTAATTATTCATTCACGGTTATGAACAATCATATATGTTAGAAGCTTATTATTTTTCTATAAAACAACATGAGAATTAAATTATTTTATTTGTAGATAAGAAGATCATCAGTTTGAAAAATTTTATTTACTTTAAACATGATAAACATATTAAAAAATGCCTCTTTTATTTATAAAGCATTCATATAACTAAATAAAGCCATTGTCATGCCTCTAAATTCCATGGGGCTGTTCTGCCCAAAGACTGAAAGGAGATGAAGTGAAGAGAGAACAGTTGTTCGGGAATGCATATCTCAGGCCGGTAAGAGTGCGTGTTGGTAGGAGCTCCGTTGGGAACTCCGAGAATTTAGTTTAAATTTAAATCGGAATTAACTGTTTATATGCAAATAGTTATTTATCATTTAATCTTTAAAATATAACAAACTTTTGTTGCCAAAAAAAGTTGTCATAATTTCTGCCAAGGCATGCTACAGGAATGTACAGTTTGGTTAAAGACCTCGCTTCAGCTTCAGAAGGAGGTTGAAATTATAAAAGGTAAAACTGTAATACTTATAATAACTACAAGCAGTTGTTACAAAAGTATTGCATGTGAAACATCTGCGATACAAACAAGAAAAGTACATAAGAAATTTTTTTTCTTAACTATATTAATATCTGAAATACTGGTCATTAGCTCAATACATCATCCAGAAAAAAGGAATAGCAGAAGTAAAAAGTTTTCTAACAAATACTCTTTCTTTGAAAAGTAGCGTATTGTCTCAAGAAATAAAAGTCGAGATAATGATCATTATAGTTACTCACAATTAGATAGGAAACAAAAGACAAAAAAAATCTTGGACAAGTCACTGACAATTTTCTTTCTCACTTTTCTCAATCTCTGAACACTCGCGACACTCACAATAAAGTATTAAGAACCAAAAAAAGAAAAGAAAAAAAAAAATAGTCAATCCAACAACCCAAACCACTTCCTTTTCAAGCGCGATCTTTTTGTAACCCACGCTCCACTAAGAAAAAAAGAAAAGTTAAGAAAAAAATTATCATCGTACAGAAGGAAGAAACAAAAGATTTAGAGAGAGAGAGAAAAAAAAAGAACCTGAAGAAGAAGAAGAAGAAAAATCAGTCCTAAAGAGACAAAACTTTGTTTTCTTGCCTATCATCACAGACGAAAGAGTCCATCAGCCTTTAGTACTGAACCTATGATCCAATTTCCTGATTAGAAAAAGGAGAAAAGAAAGGTTCGATTTAGAAAATATAAAGCTACTTCCAGAAGGTATAAAAAATGGCTGAAAAAAGAGGAGCTATAAAGTGTTTGGGCTCAGTTTCTGGTGGACTGGAGGAGAAAGATGAGATTCCTCGTGATATTGATTCCTTTTCACCTGAAAATCCATTTTTTTTTCTTTGCAACATTTATACTATTTTAAGAAATAAAAAGTTTGGATTCATTTCTTGTAAGGGTGTTAGGCTGAAATCGCTTATGGAGCTCAGAAGGGAAAGCTAGAAAGCTAGTCCAGTGCATCTGTCTTAAAATAGAAATACTAAAAATCTTTCTAATAGAAATTTAATTATTTTTTTAAATTGTTACAGACTTTTAACATATGGAGAATAATTATTTAATTAATTTTTAGTATTTCGGGTTAATCACAGGTATATGTTCAACTTAAGGGGACAGTGGACTTCAAAATAAGCAAAAATGAATGAAAACGTGCAATTTTATTTTTATCGTTTCATAATAAAATAAATTCAACTCAAATTGTGCTATATTTATTTCATGTATTGTACAAGAAAATAAATATTTAAAGTGTTAAGAGGGAAAAAATACATTTTAATGACTTTTCTCAATATTATATTGTAATTAGGTTTACATTTCTTTGAAATGTTTTAGATGTCGTAATTTTTTGAAGAAATTAAATGAAATTTATAATAAAGATTTCGGTGAAAGATTAAAAGAAAATGGGGCATACATTTTATGTTTGAGTTCTTTTAGCCTTATAAAAGACAATTTTAATTCAGAAAAACATAAAATTCCTATGAAAATTCAGTAAGTGTGCATAAAAATATTTTAAAAAATTAGCATTAATTGGATTTACAAAATTATGCTTAATTTTGTTCCAAATAAAGTTACATTGAGTAATAGGAAAAAATAATAGAAAAATTAAAAATAAAATCACTTGGAATATTTTGAAATTTTAAAGAATTATATATCTTTTAAGTTTTTTTAAATAATACATTTCATTTTAAAATGTTTTTTTAAAGAAATTTGGCGTATTTATATTTTAATATATTTGCATAAAAAATTTCATAACCCTGGCTGAATAATTCCTAAAAGAGTCTAGTCCACTGTCCCCTTAATGTACTATCTAAATAAATGGGACATCTAATTTGCAGTAGGCAGACATTTCCATTTAACAATGTATCAATAAAGTAAATGAAATGAATTATATGGATTTCATAAGCAAGTATTAAGCTTTAAAAGTATGAGAATGAATCAACTTGAGTTCGAAAATAATATTAATGAGTGAGTTTTGAAATAATATTAATGTCTGGGTAGCACATAATATAATTAATTATAATTAGTATAATGGTTAAGTTTTTTTACATTTATCTTCTTAATGAAAAATAATTTCTATATATACAGTGATGGCCAAAATTGTGGACATTTCTGAAAATCTTTATGTTTTCCAACTTTGCATGCTTGTAGAAAATGTTACGTTTCACAAAATGAAGCTCCTACATATTATTATAAAGAGAATTTAATGAGAATTTCAATATAAAAAGCAAAATTCAAATATTCGCAATATAAAAAAGTTATACTTACTTATAGCACATATATAACACAGTGATGAAATGGCTACCCTACTAAGTATTGATAATTCACGGCAGTAATCAGCATCAGATGTATCTCGATACTTATTGCCACCCAGCTTTTTTGTATTGAAAATATCTGAATTTTGTTTTTGAATTGAAATTAATAGTAAATTCTCTTTAAATTGATATACAATATTTTGCATTTTTTTGAAACGTAACATGTTCTATAAGCAATAGAAGTTAGAAAAATAAAAATTTTCAAAAGTGTCCGCAATTTTGGCCACCACTGTACTTTTTACTTCCTCGTATACAGAAACTATAGTAATCGTCGAAAAATTCGAACACGAGATTTTGACGAATATCAACGTTGATTTCGAAAAGAACATTTTTAGAAAATACCCGTCTGTCTGTCTGTGATAAAGATAATTCCAAAACAATTTGAGCTAAACGGTTGAAATTTGATGTATAGTTTTTACACCATATTTGCAGATTTATATCAAATTTTGAGAAAAGTTTGTTCAAAGGAAGTTCATCTGTCTGGCTGTTCGATTACAAATTAACACCAGTATTACAAAGCGAAGAGGGCTAGATGGGTAAAATTCGGCACACAAACTTAACATTTATAGTGTAGAAACTTAATCAAATTTTGAGCCATATTCAACAAGTGGTGGATCATCTTTTGTCCGGTACTTTTAGAAACATGTAAATGCGATAACTCAAAAAAGTAATAACTTAAATATATTAAATTTGGTATGGGATTTCATGTCTACAAGCGCAGTTTTGTGTCAAATTTTGGTTTCAATTGGTTGAGAAGAACATGTCTAAAAGACAAATTCGATTTTTGGATACTATTAATGTAAGCCAAGGATTCATGGTCAAATAACTCATTAAAGATAACATTATAGATTCAGTAAAAACTCGAAATTTACGCGACAGAAATTAATATTTCGTAAGCATTGTACGCCAAAGCCATGTAAGTCGTTCTCTGGCATGATAAGTTTATTAGAGAATATGCGAGAAAGTTTTTTGGAGACCAGTCCCACGTATTTGAAGCTAGGGACTGCTTAGAAGAGAAAGGACTTACAAAGTTTCCTTTTGTTTCTAATTTCATAATTTTTTTTTTCAGAAACTGTTCCACTATTTTTGATTTTTTCATAGAATTAATATAGAGAGTATATTAGTAAATCAAGTTGTTCATACAATGATTCATTAACTATAGTTTCCAAATAAATAAAAATAATAAAAAAATACACGGGAATCAGGAATGTAATAATGGAGTTACAAACATCAATACAAATATTAATTTTCAACATTTAAAAGTTTCAACGTTTCTTTCGATGAAATTATTAAATTTAAATGCTCCCGATAATATGAAAGTTGTAAGAAACTTGAAGCAATGCAGTTCTTGTTGATGTTACGGATAGAGATAATTATTTTTAGAAAATTAGAAGAATTCGAAAGGAATATGTGACTAATTTATTTGCTCTTTGTGGCTTTGAAGTTGTTATAACGTTCCCCATATTCCTCAAGAGTTATGACCTACCATTCATATTTGAAAACAAAGAATAAACACCCCCACACTTTTTAGCCTTCTTTATCAAATAGTTACATAAGAGCAAGCTTGAATGGAATGATATACCGCTATATCGAAACCGTCAAAAAAGCCTGACATACTGCTTCAGATATTCTGCGACTTCCATATTGCTGTAAATGCTGCTGACTAAACAGGGTGCTTCAGTGAACCGTTTCAGAACTTCTAAGAGGGGTAGGGTACATCCTGACGAACCAAAATCATATACCCATATGCAGTCAGAAATGCTTTCCTGACGCGGAAGATGGCGTTATGTCAAAAGTCCGAGCTTTCGTGCAGGGAATCTTCATTTCGCACAAGTACGCCAAGTTAGTTGGATGGATGATTACACGATCGCAGAGTTAGCCGATATGCATTTGGCGTACGGGGCTGCAAATTGTAGTGGGCCAGCCGCACAGCGTTTGTACGCGGAACGATATCCGACGAGGCGTATTCCCAGTCATAATTTCTTTGCAAGACTGCACCAGAGGTTAGCTGAGACAGGTTCATTAGAAAGAGCTCACAGGGACAGGGTAAGAAGAACACGGACTGCAGACGCCGAACACAATGTGCTGCAGCGTGTACAGGGGAATCCAAGAACGAGTACACGAAGTGTAGAAAACTCAGTCGGGGTTTCCCATTGCAGCGTCTGGGGGATTCTCCGAGCAGAATACATGCATCCGTTTCACGTGCAGCGTGTCCAGACACAGAAACCGGAGGATTATGTACCTCGTATTGCTTTCGCACAGTGGTACCTGGGAAAATGTGCTACAAATCCCCTTTTTCCTGCTGAAGTGTTGTTTTCCGATGAGGCATCCTTCACAAGGGAAGGAATTTTCAACACGCATAACGACCATATCTGGACGGTCGAGAACCCTCATGCAATACGACGTCGTGCAGCACAGAATCGATTTTCGGTCAATGTATGGGCCGGTATTGTGGGAGATCATCTCATCGGACCTTACCTGTTACTGGGTCGTCTAACCGGAACTACGTGCTTGCTCTTTCTGCAGCAAGTATTGCCACAACTTTTGAGAGATGAACAGATTTCTGCATCGACGCAACAGACAAAGTGGTTCCAAAACGATGGAGCCCCTGCCCATCATAGCGGAGATGTTCGTAACTACCTGGATGTCACATTTGGTCAACGGTGGATCGGACGTGGGGATCCCGTGCGTTGGCCTGCTCCCTCACCCGACTTATCATGTCTTGATTTTTATTTCTGGGGTCATATGAAATCGCTAGTTTATGACACCCCTGTTGACACTGCGGAGGAGCTCGTTGCAAGAATCGCAGTAGCTGCCGGAGAGATTCGAGATATGCCTGGAGTATTCCAGAATGTTCGGATGTCCATGCGTCGGAGATGTGACGCGTGCATTGTAGCCCGTGGAAGAAACTTCGAACACTTACTTTAATCCACTTACCTTTTGCTTCTTTTCATGTATTATTAAAACGATTTCTCTTTTACGGTCTCTTTTCCTTATGGTACTTCTGTGTACAATACCGCTTCAGGAAAGCATTTCCGACCCCACATTGCTCTATGATTTCGAGTTGTCAGGATGTACCCTACCCCTCTTAGACGTTCTGAAACGGTTCAATGAAGCACCCTATATAGAAAGGGAACTATACGGGCTTTTAAAGATTAACCATTTTAAATTTCCTACCTTATTTTTTCTGCAGAAATATCCTATTCACTATGTTTGTGTTCGTATAAGAGATAATTTATCTGAATATTTAAACATGTTTCTTTACGAAGCATGCTGTAACAAAATGTATAAATAACGCATTTCAAAATCGAAAATATACATTTCCTTTATGATCAATGCTTTATTAATAAGACAGAAGTTTCTTAATTTCTAAAATTATTGAAACAAGTAGCTGCATTTTGATAAAATAAAATAATAAATTAAAACAGGGGTGCAATAATTCTATTTTGCTAATTAAAATTTACTAAAACACTTGAAAATCTTACATTTCTAGAGTAAAATTATTTCTAGCTAAGTGACTAAATAATATGTACGCTTTTAAAAGCTCTCAGATTATTCAAAACAAAATGTGTGTTAATTTACTGGCTATTTTTGAACTCTTGTACAACCCTCCCCCTTAATTCATGTATCTAAATAATGTGATGACTATTTCTCATATTTTAATTGTTCTATTTGATTGAGGAAAACAGAAAATAAAGATTTTTCTTTCAATTGCAATGATTTAAAAAACATAATTGTTCGATGTAATGTTATAATCATTATTAAATAAACTCAATTAATAGAATGTTTCTATTTTTTCAATTATATGAAAGTGTAAAATTTTTATTTAGTAAAATTGTAAGGGAAAAATTTTTATAATTATGGTATTCATAAATGATTTTCATTAACTCAAAAAAAATCCATATATTTTCGTGAATTTCATTTATCTGGAAAATAATCAGTGGCTACATATGTTAAAAAATGAACAAAGGAAGCATTGTTTTATAGATTTATTGATAGAAACTTCCTGATAATGAAAATGTATTGATATTAGTGAAAATGAATTTATTTTCACTTACCTTCAAAAAAAGAGTGAAATTTTTAAAAATTTCTTTTAGCAAATGAATAATTGAATTATTTTTAATTATGAATCCTGATCTATATAATTAAAAAAAATTTCTGTAATATTAAATGAATCTAAAATAAAAAACAACCTTATTTTTTGTATCAAGAAATAAGTAGACGAAGAGGCTCATTGAAATCTCGTTAAATTTATTATTTAGATTTTTAAATAAAGAAAGGCCCCTAAATCAAATGATTTTTGAAAACAGTTGAAAAACTCTGCAACCAAAAATGAATAAAAGAAATGAAGATGACAATAAAAAAGTGCACATACAAAGTTAATCCAAGTGTCTAAAAATGAAAATTATTGTGAAGAAATAAATTAGTAAACAAATTTAGATGCTTTATGATGTAATATTCTACGCACTCTCTTTGTAGTTTTAACCATAATTACAGATTTTCAGAACGAGTGTGTGGACAAGGGTTTCGAAGAGACGACTCTGGGGAATTGATAAAAGTCTATAATATCTATCATCCCTGTGTGAGTCTAAGAGCGGAATTCACATCTCCATGAGGATTTCAGAATAAGACTAGTTTTCTTATCATACCTCTGCCAAATTCATGATTAAAAGAAACACCATGTCAATTCGATTAAGACCATTGTAGTAAGATACCGAAGAGCAAAAACATTCTCAAATGGTACCACATGAGTTGAAACGTATACCACAACACAGATCAAAAGTAACGGTGTAATGTAGTATCTGCATAGAACACTTTCTTTCTTCAGAAAAAATCGCGTCGAAATATTTGTAAACTCTGCTAGCTAGTAGATTTTACAACAACAAATAGGCTTGAAAAAAAAACAAGTATATTTAAAAAAAATCAAAATCAGCCATTGATTGAAATATTGGACATACGGGTAAATGCTCTGAACAGAAGTACAAAATAAAAAAAAAACATATTCTATGAGAATTAAACTAAAGCTATTGAGATATGGCTATGAGGTACAGAAATAGAAAAGAGCTTTCCAGAAAGAAAGTTTCCACCGCCGTCAAAAGATAGAGCATAAAAAAAATGTAATAGCTCAAACCGTGTAGATTCTAAGTGTGACTATCATATTCAACAATTGTAACTTCTCGATTGTATACATTAACACCGTCGTAGTGCGTGAAGATATCTGCTCTCTGACCTTTTCCCGCCTACTGAGAAGTTATGTCTTATATGTCGAAACTTACAGCACTAAAGAATTGTGAGCCCTTCGGAATAAAATGCTGAGGGTGCTCAGTTAAGGTATTGTGCTGCTTTACGATAATGCTTATCCGCATTGAGTGAATTTTACAAAACATTTGCTGCTGAAGTTTCATTAACAGCTATTTGAGTATCCCCTTTGCAGATCCGATCTTACTTCCAGCGATTTCTACCTATTCTTACCCTTAGAAGAATTTCCTGTCTAGTCATCACTTTTACCATAGAAGTAGACCTATATACAATTATGATATGTTGACTTCATTCCCAAAAGGCAGACTTCCATGACACTTGACTTCAAAATTTTACTCCATGATATTACAAATGTTACAATTGCGGTGATTATTAAGTTGAAAAGAATTTGGAAAATTAATGTATCTGTCGCAATAAATCGCCCAAATATTTATGTTTTGTTTTTTATGTCGGGGCCAAAGGAAACTTAGCTCCCTCATGGATCGAAACATTCAGTTTTATGCTTAATATAAAACCAGATAAAATAAGCTCATTGTAATAAAAGCTTAATATATGCAAAATAATAAAATAAAAAGTTATTAAAATATTAAATAAGCCGTTATACTATATATGATCCTGAATAATAAAGAAGACTAGTATACTTATATGTGAAATACATAAATGAAACAAAAATATCACATAATATAAATAATATAATAAAACGCCTCAATATTGAAAACCCCCTAAAAAGAGTTGGCAGGTAAATAAGTTATTTAGAAATTGATAAATGGAAAGACTTGACAAACTATCAATCTTTTGGAAATACGATTTATCCGACAGTTGTAAAAAAAAGAGCTGTTAGATAGTGTTATGAAAAAGTCACATTATGATCAGAATGTACCAGCAAAATGAAATCAAAAAATTCCTTCATGGCTCACGCAAAAGAGACATTCATCAATGGTTACAGTTTTTTTAGGCCTTTGCTAGCGGTAATATCACATTTATGACATATTATGACATAACCAATATTATGATTGTAATGTATAGTATAGCCAGTAATTTAAAATAAGTGGGCTTTTACTGTTTTTCAAAATTTTTAATATTATTTTAGTTTATTTACATTATATATGATGAAATTCTCCACATTTTATTAAAACTTAAAAACAAAAGACACGAAACTTAATTCGGAATCTTGTTTATGTCACAGAATGATTTATCAATTTGAAATATTTTGAAGTTAAAAAAGGATGGCAGTACTAACAAATAAATTGAATGTTATCATCATTTTCCATATTTCATACAAAAGAATTTGTTCATATTAATATATTTATTATATAAAAAAAAACAAGGAAACTGTATTATAATGGAAGATAAACGTATAAATGCTATATAATTAAAACGAATTAATATTTTATAGAATCGCTGGTACGATAGATATTTTATAAAATTTCAATAAGAGCAGCGTTATAGGAACTATACAGGAACCAGCACTATCGAATGAATTTATACAAGTTAAATAATCTCTTTTAGGTGTACATACACACTAGAAGATTTTTTTAAAATTTCAACTTTAAAAATCGAGTTTTTTTACAGAAAATCATTAATATATGTTTCATTTCAGTGAGAAAAAAACCCATATTGCACTAATTATTAATTAATTTAATAATATTTAATGAGCTAATTAGTATATTTTTTTAAACATGATATCTTAAATTCTAAATTTTATAGACACACAATTCTAGTTGGAAATTATGCTTAATATTAGACTTCATGTTGTCTGAATCAATCAAGTTATAAAAATATATAGTTTTTTTTACCAATTTTTTCATCAACAATGAATAGAAAAAAACGATATTTTTTTCTGTAATTTTAACTTTTAATAATATTTTTTTAATTTTATATTAATTATTTAATATTTTAATAATTTTTTTTCTGTAAATTTAACTTTCAATAGCTATTAAAATTGTATTTCTATAAATATAACTTTGACTGAGGCACAGAACATCCGCTGTTTCATACAGATTATTTTGATATATAAATAATTGTATTTGGTTAATTTCTTGTTGACTTATGATTGTTTGAATGAAGCAACAGAGTGGAAAAATATCATTCTTCATAAAATGAGTTAAAAAAAACAACTGAAACTAGAGTTTTTAGTGAAAGTATCTCAAGAAAAATAATTATAAATCGAGAAATATTCCAAATATTGACAACATCTTGGTATCGTTTGAAAGCTAAAAGATCAGGGAACGTTTTGAAGTAATAAAAAAAAATTCGATATTTTGAACGATTTTCAAAGTTTTAAGTGTGTACGTACATCTTAATTATGCATATTGCTCGTTCAATGTTACTATAAGTTCATTGGCCCTATATGAACAATAGTTAGTGCTATATATTTGCTTTTCTATATAAAACTCCGGGAGTGGTCTCTCCGACATTTTCTCGATTAAAGGTCTCATCTCCTTTAATCCGGCATAAAAGTGTGGACCTTGCGTATGACCGCATATACCTTACATGCCATTGGTGAATGATAGTTGCGAAATATATCTAGAAAAATAATTCGAATCAAAATATACAGACTCCCAAAGTATAAATAAATGGTTACAGTTAACTCTGAAAAAAACCAGAAAATCAGGCTTTAGATAAAAAAAAATTTCTGAAGATCAAAATATCCCTAACAAGGGATCAAGCACCTGATCAATCGCAAAACGGCATGGCGCAAACTTCTAACTATCTCCTAGCTACACCTTCAACAAGGATCATCATTCCTTCATGCCTAAACCAGGCAAATCCTGCAATGGAAGGAAATATGATCCCAGACAATTATTCAAATCACATACCTAAATTAGATACACGGAACGAAGACCAAATAACCAGCCCTTAAAAAAAAGTGAGAATCTGAATATCTAAAAATATATTCTGTGCAGAAGGAAGGGGGTCTTCATGCGGGAATACCACGTGTCCCTTTCTTTCCATCAATCAGTTTCGTTTCTGAAACACGCAACGAGCCGTGTATGAATTATTTGCTCAATGATCACGATACCCCATTTCTCACCCCCCCCCCCTTCTTCCATATTCCATCAACCTTTCTCTGACGATGTTAGATCCCTTCAAGTATTCTTTCCTATCTAAATCATAAGTATGCTGCGGAAAGTGCCAGTGATCGCTTCTACTTCTTTTTTTTATTAGATCTGTTTCTAATGGTGTTGGCATACGTCTATCTTGTACGATGTATAGCACTTTTTTTTATGGAAAGATTGCTAGGAAAGTAAAGGTTCATGAAAAGGAGGCTTTTCTGAAATGTGTATTGCTTTTGACTTTTTTTAAAAGTTTCATTTGATTCAGATGCAAACGAAGTTAAAGGAACTGAGAAAGTTTGAAAATTCGGAGAAAATAATAAAATATTATGCTCGAGAGTACTAAAAATATGCTTTTGAGAATTCTGAAATAAGATCGCAATTAAAAAGTTTGTTTATTCAAATATCTGGAAAAAATAAATATTTATCTGTCTTTTTTTTCATGCTATTTTGTTGAACTGCAAAACTGGAAGTTGAAAATGCACACTTTTAACGTTATTAAAAGAACGATATGTGGAGTCGCGCTTTTGAAAGAATTTTATTTCATATCATTCAGTTAAACATTTTAATACATAGTTTAAATGTTTGAAATTTTGAAACATTTTCGTCAGAATGGTGCAAATTCAAAATATTTTAAGACGACAGAAAAAAAAATCCCTCGAGTGAACCACTAATTGCACACTTGATAAAAATACGTAAATAATGGTAAAAATTGAGGTAAACTCTTCAAATTTTCTTTTTTCTATCTTTTATTGTACAATTGCACTCAAAACAAATTATCAGCTTCATGAACAGAGGTTTATGAATTCGAAGCCTATTTTTATAAAAAATCACCGTCCAACTTCCCCTGATGCACATTTTATTTAATAGGGAAACATCTTGTTTTTGATATGAAAGTTTGGAGAAATTTTCTATAAAGCTTTCAATGCTCAAAAATAGGAATATAGGTGATATAACTATGGTATAAAATTAACTGAAAGCGTATAACTATTGTATAGAAATACAGGTGGTACAATTAGATTATAGAGCATTAGGTGGTATAAGTATTAGATAGCTAGAAATATTTTGAAACCATTTTTATTATTGTTGTTCATTCTTTCTGGTTCTTGCTTTTAATAAGTATATAAAGTATTCATTGCGTTACATTAAAATAAATAAATAAAATAAATGACTCATTATTAGAAATAAATTTGATTCAATTTATTCAATATATTTTTGAAGTACTTAAAACCGAAAAAAAAATTCGAATAGAGAACTTGCTCCCTTGTTCGCACAGTAATATAGAATAGAAACTATGATTAGTAATTTCAAATATTTTAAATAAAACTGGAAACCAAATTAATAATGACATAGCACGTCTTTTCATATGAATCAAATATAACGAGACGTGTTAAAAACGACTTTGAAGCAGCATTTAATTGTAAAGCATTTTCTACAAAATTGATTACGGGAATATCAAAGTTATTTTATTTATGAAGTATCATCCTACGGGAGGGGTTGGGGGTCCTCAAAAATGTGGATGAGAAACATTTGGTGTAATTTCCCTTTGTTCTAGTGGGTATAGTAACGATGTGGGGTCAAATCACCTCCTGCTAATGAAGAAACATGCCTTAAACGGAAAGGGTTATATTGTCCCTTTCCATTGTCCCATTAGGACATAGTTCGTAATTATACTGTTGTTAAATTCCGATCATTAAATTTAACTGCATACTTACTGAAGGGTCAGGGTGGCTTAAATATGTTTATCAAGGAACATTGTTCGAAATTTTATAATATACTATGTGGTATAACTATGGTGTAAAACATAATGATTTGAAATAACTATTATGTGTTTCATAATATTGTCCATTCTTCATAATTCTTAATTTTAATAACCAAAACGGTTTTATCGCATCATTCTGCCGTAAGGTAAACAAATAACTAAGAAATTAAAAAAGAAGTTGAATTCAATTTGTTTATTTCATAAATTTTTGATGAGCTTAAGAAATTAATTCCGCGGCTGAAGTTTACTAGCTAGTTTGTATTTTAATATGTAACAGAAGCAATCGTAATCAATATATTCAAGACTGTTAAAAGTCATTATAAGAAAGCAGGAATCTCATCTAATAATATGCTAACATGCATTTTTTGAAAAGTCAAACCTAATGAGCAATGTAAAAAAAAAGGGTTTTAAAGCAGCATTTTAATATCCCGGCATGCATTTCCTTCAACATTGATCAACGGAGTGTAAAAGGGATTTTATAAGATTGTTCATAAGTTGGAAGACATAAAAAAAGAGGGTAAAAGCTAAATGAAACAGAAAAATAAAGATTATATGCTGAATAGCGTAATTTCCTTTAAGCATTTTTATTAAGACAATCTTTTGTTTAGCCACCATTAATTCGGAAAATGATTTGACAAAATTGTGCTTTCTCTGCAATTCGAAGCGAACAAAGGCAGTTACCTCTTTAGCCAATCACCGAGTATCACGATATAAATCCCTTTTATGTGCCAATGGTTGTCATTTGCCCTTCGAGATACCATCAGGAGTTAAACGATCGGAAATGCATGTTTATGTTAAATCACGCCATTACGAGTCACAAATAATAATAGCAACAATTTGGAACGTCGCGAAAATTTCTTCTTCATAATGCAAACGACATCGAATTCCTCCTCCACCCCCTACAAATTTTAGATTGAATTGTCTGTTTTGGCAGCACCCTAGGAGGGCATTATCTGGAAACACAGAGATTTCGATGTTCTAATGACATCGGAATATTGTTCTGAGGATCAAAGAGGATTTGGCTATGAGCCATAATCGACCTCCCATTCATCCACAAGAACGATCTTTTCGGATTTTTTTTTCTTTTTTACTACTTGAGAACGATTCACTCTGTTTCCCTCAGTGTTTATTTGTCAAATAACTTGAGAATTTCGAGTAGAGAACTATTCTAGATTTAAAGATTTTCTGAAGGCATTATATTGTTTATAATCTGCTGTTATCACATCATTTTTTGAAGTTTTTACTTAATGTTAACGATTTGGGTCAAAGAAAAAAATGATTCGTTTGATTTTACTTTTTTTTTATTTCTTTATTGTTATTACTGAGAATTTGAAGAAGAAATATATAATGAATTACGAAATTATTGCAAGTAATAAACATTTTCCTTTCTTCTCATATTACAATTTTTCTTTAATTTTAAGCATATGAAGAGAATATTAAAGAGTATGAATTACGACTTACACAATCACGAATCTTTCAGTGTCGTGCAACCTGAAGATCGTGAAACGGAACATTATTCTGCACTTCTGAATTTTTCTAAAGACACTAGCTAAAAAATTCTTGTAATCTACTTGCACATAATTTTATTATTATTATTCAGAATTTTAGAAAGAAATTTACGAATTTATTGCAAACGATAAACATTTTCCTATCTTATCACATTGCAATTTTTATTAATTTTAAGCATATGAAGAGAATATTAGAGAATACGAATTACGACTTACACAATCACGAATCTTTCAGTGCCGTGCAACCTGAAGATCGTGAAACGGAACATTATTCTACACTTGTGAATTTTTCTAAAG
>JAPMOR010087357.1:74479-94602 GCA_026543865.1 Argiope aurantia
ATCACATTGCAATTTTTATTAATTTTAAGCATATGAAGAGAATATTAAAGAGTACGAATTACGACTTACATAATCACGAATCTTTCAGTGTCGTGCAAGAAGATTCTGAAATAAAGCATTATTCAATGCTTGTGGATTTTTAAAGATTCTAAGCATCTTATAATCTGATAGCATATAATATTTTCATTTCTTGTCATGTTATGGAACAGGTTATTAACACAGAGAATGATAAATTTTGCATTCTTAGAGTTTTATTTGTTTTTATTATTTCTGTCTATAAAGTAATTAAGAAAAATGTTATTCTGAATAATTAGTTATTTGTCAGCAAATTATGCTTTCATTTTTTAATAATTTTTTTCAGGAGTATATTTATTAAGAAGATCATGATTCATTTTTTATACTTCCGTGTTTGTTAATGTCAGTTTTGAATGGTTTTCAGCAAAGTTTCTATATAGAGTTGAGGACTGTCTGAAGAAATTAAGCAATTGGTAATTTGCTGTAAGTGTAATTTTACACGCCTTTAATTGTTAATTTTTGCCTTTAATCACTGCAAAACAATGATTATTTCTGTCTTCTTATGTTTTAATTTATCAAATGTTAAGAGAAGTTCTTGCTCATGGATATATTGGCATTGCATATTTTCAAAAAAATTTTTTAGCTTTTGTCTTGCTTTTATTTCTAATTTTTTTTTTTTAATATTTTAGAAATTCTGTTTGTAAAAAAGGTGATAGATGCAATATATTTTTTTCAGAAAGAAAATTTTGTATCATTTTTATTAAGTGCTATCTAGTAAAAATAATAAAAAAAACTAATTTAATTTAACAAATTAAATCAAATAACAAATAACTAGCTACCTAAAGCTCTAAGCAGATTGCATGTGCTTATTTATTATATTTTTAAAGCTGTTATTTCTCTTTTAATTATTGGATAACCAAAAGATGAAAACGTTTCAAAACTAAATAACTTTATAAACTATATATAGATATTTTTCAAGATTTGAAATATTCATTTATTGCATAAAAAGCTTTCATTTAAAAGAAAAATTATACAATCATT
Source organism: Argiope aurantia (assembly GCA_026543865.1). Lineage (NCBI taxonomy): Eukaryota > Metazoa > Arthropoda > Arachnida > Araneae > Araneidae > Argiope > Argiope aurantia. The sequence continues at coordinate 75,536 of JAPMOR010087357.1, forward strand.
TTAATTAAACGAATTTCTCTATGTTAAAAAATATTATATGCAAAAAGAATATTTCAAGATCAGCGAACAGTAACTCTTGGCACTAAATAATATTTATTCATTTCAGTAATAATCATTAGTCAATTAATTGCTCGAAGGCTCTTTGTTAGTCTCAAAAATATAGCAATGATGTTAATAAATGGCGCACTATATTATATATATATATATATATATATATATATATATATATATATATATATATATTCCTAACGATGACAGCAATTCTTTGGAAACAGGGATTCTAAATCAAAATAACGAATTGCTGCTGATATAATAATAGATTGTATATTTATCTGTCTCTGAAAAAAAAAGCAAGAAATTGTTTAAAAAATATAAATTTAAGCCATCTTATTATAAAAATAGGCTTAATTATTAAAATAAAGGAGATATATTATGTACACAATGAATGAATTACATTTTTTGTTAAAATATGACAAAACTATTTAATAATAATAATAATGATAATATTAATTATTATATTTAAAATGAAAATATTTATCATTATGAAATTACTAATATGTAGAATACATATTCGAACTATTCAATTTTTAAAAATCTATTTTCGCAATATAGGTTTGGAGTACAATTTCTTATTATTGTGAAGAAATCGATTGTTGATTTTCGACCACTTCCCTTTGCCAAATCTATTTTTGGAAGATAGGGCAACTAATAAAATTGCGTCTACAACGATTGTTGCCTTTTCGAGTGATCGGCTTCATTTTACACTTAAAAATAGATAGATGAGCAAACAGTAATCAATAAATTTCATTCAAAATTTTATCTAGATCTACAATTTCAGTTTGAAAGCCAGATTTCATATAGCTGTATATTCACTGTGCTTTACGGATATCATTTGCACAAGATAGTGGAATTAGTTATATTTATAAAGTTGCTATAGTACTTAGCATACACATTGATGTAAAATAATATTAACATTTTAACAAAACTAGAAGAATTATTAGAAATTAATATTAAGTTTACAACCAAAGAATCAAAATGAAAGATAAAATGAATCCGACCTGAAGACTAACGAAGTGCATTTGCACTAACGAGCGTTTTTACTTCACACTATCTTTTGGAATTGTATTTTCAATTTGTAAGCGTTTTGCTTTCTTATTTAAATGAATTTGGTTCTATTTACATGGTATTCTGTTGTTTGATTTGCTATGTTCTTATTTCGATAGAATTTTGGAAATGATTTTACTTGTTTTTGTATAATTATCTTTTATCTTGTGATACTAATTTTATCTCCAAAACCTCAAATTCCTGGGATTTTCGGGTCAGGCGGGGTCAGTTTGTTGGACGAAAGTCAGACTCCTCACAGAAAAAATCCCTGGTTTGAATCCTTGCCTGAGGGTGACTCTTGAGAAAGTCTTCAGGTCGGATTCGTTTTATCTTTCATTTTGATTTCGTGGTTGTAAACTTAATATTGATTTCTAATAATTATTCTTATTTCGTTAAGTTCATTTGTGTTTTAGTTGTAGCAGCATCAGCACTCTCTAAATAAAATGTATATTTTATTATATAGATTCAGAAATTGTTTATATAGGTGAATTTTTATACTGATTATATATGGATCATTTTAAATCATTTTAATGAACTTGATTCGTTTCATGTTTGTAAAAATGGAACTTTGCAATCAATTTTTCACTCGCGTCCTCATGCTCTAGAGTTTTGAAATTTTATGTATCTTAATGTATTTTTAAACTTAATTATCATTTAATCATTGATTAAAGTGAATTTTGTTTTTGAGCAAGTGGTGCCATCTTTTAGCAAATTTTTAAAACAACACTTATATTTAAAAAGTGGAGGATAATAAATATTCTTTTGTTTATCGCAATAATAAAAGTGTCTTCATAAACTGTTTTTAATTGAATTAATTTTATCACATTACGGGTATTTCCAATTTCTATCAAATTTATAGTGGAAGAAACAATTCGTATGTTTTTATTTCTGAATTTGTTTATCAACATTGTTTCTGAATTCCATGAAAATTCTGATAAGTGAATTTAATTTAATTCCTTTATTTGAATGGATGCAATCATTCCGCTCACTTAAAATTTTGAATGCATTCCTTTTCAAGGCAGCCATGCTGATTAGACTTAAAAACAATGATTTGATGCCTCAAAATTCGTAACAATCAAAGATATATTGAATTTCAGTCTAACTAATATAGTTTATATTTAGGTAATGGCATCGCATCAAAAATCGTTTGGTAATTTTTCTTCAGATAATAACATCGATGTTATTGCTAGGAAACGTTAAAAGTATTGAATCTAAAAACAATACGAAAGCAAAATGTGAAAGGACCAATTATATTAATCGAGTTGCGCATTTTATTGTAAATGCTTCAAAAAATATTCTAATCTGTCTTTCAAGAAAATTCTTGTTCCGAAAAATACAAAAATTCTCCAAGGAAAAATACATCTTGCATAAATTTCTGATTGAAAAATGTACAAGGAGGATTATAAATTTAGCATAGCTAGGCTATAATTATTATTTACCGATATTCTTAATATTATAGATTAACTAAATTAATAAAAATACAGCTTCTTGTTTTCAAGTTAATTCTATTCATTTCCGTTTACATTTTATATTTAAATGGCAGTTTTCTGGCTTGTAAAAGTGTTAATAGTTAGTCTACTACTAATAAAGATGAATGTACGCATGCGTGTATTACTGCTCTACACGTAGACCGATTAACAAACCTTTACAAAATCTGTCTCATCTATACTTTCGAGGAAAAAAATATGTAACTCAGGATGATTTTTTAGAAATTTTATTTAGAATTTTAATTAAAAATTAAGCTACATTTCGGCGATTTACCATGATAAATTCCAAAATTATTATTTCATAAAAATAAATTTTGCACCGTTTAGAAATTTCAAAAAATTATTTTTTTGGTGACATTAATTAAGTTGTCGTGTAAACCTTTCCTGAATTTGGACATTTTTTTAAAAATATTTTTTCCTAAATTTCAACCGTAATAGTTCCATAATGTCAAATGACATTATGGCACTATCTAAAATTCCTATAATTCAAATTTAAATTTTTCATTGAATCATATAATTCAAATTTTTTATTACCCTTGAAAAGGCTAATAAATGTTAAGGTTTTAATGTTTGATTAATTGGCAGAATATGAAGTTATATCGTAGCAATTTAATTAAAATTAAATATAACCAATATTCACAATAAGCCAGCTGATTGCCAAAGACGACACGTGAGCAAAAATTTCAAAATTAAATTAGATTCCCCAAGTATTTAACAATCAATTTTCCTGTAAAAGTTTCCTTAATTGTCAATTAAAGTTTTTAAATGATAAGGTTGCGAATGAAATAATTATGTGCACATAATAACTGATTATAAATTGCAAGTAAAATAAAAATAAAAATATTGCCTTCAATATTTTTAAATATTCTATACCGTTACATTAACGTTTGGATTTTTCTTATGAAGTGAGTTTTGAGTGTTAAAATATTTCATGTTTCATTAAAAACCGACTTCTATTTATAGTTAGCACTGCACACAATTTACATACATATTATTTAGATACCATTGTTTATTATTTAGATGCCCCGTGATTTCGTTTAATGTATGAAGAAATATAATTGATTAGGATTAGCATGAATGCAAGAATGTAACAATTTTCAAATATTATAACTAATTTATCAGAATGAAATTAAAAGCGTTTTCTTTTTCTAAAACATCCAGTTAAAAAAATTAGAATGTATTTTTTGCTACATACTAAAAATAGCAGTGGGCATACAGCTAAGCTACAGAAGTAAAGTGAATTTAAAAATCCTCATAAACTCATATTTTTTCCCAAACAAGATTTTTTATAAATACTTTACCTGTAATATTTTGCATAATACTATCCGCTTTTGGTGATCAACTTATTCCCTCAGATTACGGGCTTTTTAAACGATTTATAGAGATTAGTTAAGTCATTTCAATTATTTGGAGATGGTTAAATCTATTTTGGCACTAGATAAACTTCATTTGGCGATTTATTTCTTGATTTTTTTTATATCTTGTTTCCTCTGACTGAATGGAATCTCAACAATCTTTAGAGCAGTTTTAATAAAATTTTGCAACTTCAGTAATTAGGAAAGAATGGAATGAAATGCAACAGTAAAAATATTCAGCGCAGCTGTCTGAAAAATTCATATAGCGTTATTTTTTAGATTTGACTGCTGCCATTCAGCAATAAGTAATAAAAGCGATTTTTGTGCCATGTAAATAGCATTATATATAATTATATATATATATATATATATATATATATATATATATACACACACACACATTGACTACGTCTTAGATAAACTTGGCTCTTTGTTAATAATCAAAAACTGACAATTAAACACATATAAAATACATTAAATCAACAATGTCTTCATTTAAATCCATACGTATGTTTTTCTTAGCTTTGTTAAATTATTGCGGATGTTATATATAATTTTTATTGGACAATAAATTCATTGAAATATAAAATACACACACATTCTTTAGAGATATGGCGAGTTTGCAAAGTTAAAAGAAAAGAATAGGTTAATACAAAATGTGATGAATGTTCTGAAGACAGTTTGTTTTATAGACGATGTTCTGTCTTGAATGAATTGTTGAAACATGATAAGCTAAACTGTCACTTCTGACAATAAATTAACTTTTATAACTTATCTCAGTACACAAAATAAATGATGTAGGAGACACTTAATTATTGAAACCTGGGGAGATGATAATATTTTTAATGCTTTCCAAGTAAAAAAAAAAAAAAATAGTGGTTTATTGTACTCATTTTCTTAGAGATTGTTCTGTAAGAAATAGGGAACATTCTTCTTACACTTTTTCTTTGTGCCTTCTCAGAAAATAAATTGACTTATAAAGAATGTTAAATCAGCGGGAGTAGCCTCTACAAAACTTTCTCGCATAATCCCCAATACATTTTTTAATCCCCTTTCCGCATAAAAATTGTGAATCTTCGGTAAAGCCGCGAATATCTTAAATAACATTCAGGAATAATAGTTAGATAATATAGTTTGTCTTAAATCCAACAGTTTTACTGAATTGCTGATGAGGATATGTATCTTGAACAAAATTTGTTAAAAATCTAAAATTTGATGGCAAGTCTGCATACCACATTTCATTCGTCTAACTCAAATCGTTTTTGAGTTATTATGTTTATAGACAGACATCAGACATAATACTTCTTTTTTGACTCTGGAAGGCCTGAAACTCGGAAATTTGCCAAAATATTGGGTTCGGATTTTCCGAAGATTACAATACTTCCACCATACTTCATATTCGAGAAAATAAAGATGAGTGCTTCTGTATGTTAAACAGACGAGACTGTATGTTAAACAGACTGTATGTTAACATATTCGATTACCATCAGTAAAATCATCTGTATTTGTCTAAAATTGCTGCTGCTTCTAAGACTTGCCACTATTCATTTTTGAGGTTATTATTTTGATGTTCATTGACGATAATTTTGAAGCTATGATGAAAGAATAGCATTTTCATGCCAACTCGCAGTTTAAATACGTCTAATGTAGTAAATGGCACTGATGCCATCGTCCAGTTCTTTATTGCGATGACTTTTAAAGGTTTTTTTTTTCAGTTGTTGTTAAAAAATCTTGCACACAAATCAATGTATTTAATATTTTTAATAAAGATAATGAATTCATGTATGCCATTAAGACTGTCGTTTGAAAATTTATAAAATACTTGTTTTAGATGTGAGTGCAACATAACATGAATAACATGAGTATTAGAAATATTTCTATAAATATGCTTGAGTTTTGTAGCTTTAAAGTATAACAAAATAATCGAGAATGCGCACAGAAATATCACTTCTTTCACTGAATTACATGGATTAAACATTCCCCATATCCAGAATCTTGTCGCAGTTGTACGAAATTTTACGAAACAATTAAACTTTTAACACCAAGTTCTTTTCTGTTTCATGTTATTTTGCTCAAATATACAGTGATAGATAGATGTGATTATAAATCCAGATTTCTGTAATTACTTTGGGATTGAATTGATAATATTGAAATTAATAATAAGAAAAGCGGAGAAGTTATGAAATACTTTGAAAACATTATTTATACCTGCATATATGTAAATAAAAAGTAATTAATGTGTCAGGGAATTATACTACCTTAAGATGTACATATCTTAAGAAATATATGCATTTAGGAAATGCCAATCCGAATATGTTAAATCAATAATTAATTTAAGTGAAATATATATACTTGTTAAAATTTATGATATCAGAAAATTATAATAATATGGTGAAAATTTGAATATTATTTAGAATATCTATTGTTCATAAACTAATTTATAATATTCTAAATAATGAGGTGATTATTTGATACAAATATTAATTTGTATTCATTAATCTTTAGGAAAATAAATCATTTCTTAATTATCCAATGGAAAATTTAAATATCTAATTAGCATTTTACAAAAGCTAAAAACTTACACTAATGACTTTTAAATTATGAATTACTCAATGTTAATTTAAAATGAAATAATAAAAGAAACAAGTCATGAAGAATTGCGTGAAATATTACCATCTCATTAAAATATTTTGATTAAATACATTTCAATTGATATAAGATAATCATAGATTGATAATTTAGGCACACACATTTTTTATTAAATTATTTTAAGTTATTTATTATTATAAGCAACATATAATAGTCATGAACAACAAATATAAATGCATCAAAATTAAACCTTTTTATTCCTACATTTCAAATTCAAAAGTAATATTTTTCGATTGAATGAGGTTCCAGTTACAATTAAAGTGTTTTTTTCTCATTCACTGCAGCTTTATCAGATATTATCTCTAGTAAAATTAGGATAAATAACAGTCAAAGATTTTAAATAAAATCTGATGTTTTATCAAGTTTATATCTATCAAATTTGTAATTTATGATACAAAATTATTCATAGACGTGTTAATTAAACATCATAATAACAATCCGTAAATCGAGAGCTTTTTTTAATAAATAAAAGATATATGAATCAAAACTTTCTCGATGTTTTGTTAAGTTTTATATTCAACAAATTTGTAATTTATAACACAAAATGTTTCATGGACGCATTAATTCTTTTTCATAATAATAATCCATAAATTTAAAGCTTTTTTTTATAAATAAAGGATGTATGAATTAAAATGTTCTATTGCAGTAAAATTAGAAGTAAATCTTAGAGAGTATAATATCATATATTTCTAGCGTAAAGAAAAATATACCATCAACCTATTTGCTAAAATAGAACATAAAAGCCAAAGTATACAATAAAACTTTGATATTATCAAATGATTCATGTGAATGCTTTTTCATTAGCTATTCTAACAAAGTAAGAATTTTTAGAATAGCATGTTCTTAAAATTTATGCAACATGGTAAACTCTAATTCAGTTTACTTCGCCTTCTTTCGAACAATATCCCTTCGAAAGTTGATCATCAAAGTTGGAGCTCTGCAGTTCAGTTTCAAAATAGCGCACCAAACTAATTTTACTCGAAAAGTTCCACCCAACGATACTACAGTCTCTCTCTCACTTTCGTATCATAAAAAAACTTCTTTCGTATAACTGCAAAGAAAAAATAAAATACCTCTTTTACGTCGAAAATTTCTACGGCTAGAAATAACGATGCTGAAAAGGGGAGGGGGGTGGACATTTTTGATCGATAAACTCTAGAGCCAAAGCAGGGGCGTAATTTAGAGAGTACCGGCACGCCCCATATCAAGACCTATAAATCAAGCCCTTTCGGGCTCGACGCTTTAATGCCAACAGTGTCCACGCCACTATTAGGTTTTTCTACTAGAAGAGGGGAGGGGGTGAACTTTTAGGGGAAAAAAAAGATGAATGCCAGCGAAAGGAACTTCAGTGGAATGGCCGCAAGTGTGTGAAAGGTAGAGTCAAAGAAAAATCGTTTGGTGGAGGTGATTTTTTAAGAGGGCGGTACTCCTCTTCCAAGTTTTTTAGACTCCAAGGACACTAGAAGTTGGAGTTCGGTGATATAGAGTCGTTGTTTTGTTAAGGTAGTTCAGTTTTTTTTTTTCTTCTTCTTTTTCCCTACCAGTTCTTCAAACATTTGCCATAGCTCTTCCCCCCCCCTTCTTCTAAGATTGCCAGATTTCAGTTTAAATATTATGTTTCCAAAATTAAGAAAAATAGGATCTTATTTATTTTTATAAAAGAGATAAAGAAGGATTATAATAATGTTTTCGTTAAATTTGGAAAACTTCTTAAATAGGTTAAATTCGGTACATTCCACCCAGCAAGAACATCAAACTTTTTATAGATAATTACGATATTTATACTAAACAATATTATTGCGTTCAGGCCTACAATTGGCCTATAAGTTTCTTCTGAAGTTTTGGAGAATATCACTGATATCTTGCAATACTTACTACGCATTTTTAGTATATATATATAATAATATTTCTAATCCAAATTTGTTAAGAAATCCCTTTCATGGGCACTTCAGAAATGAGGATCAGAAGCTTCAGGTACTATGGTTGGTTCTCACCACTCTGGTGGGTACATAAATGATGGGGGTCGGTTACCTCATATCGATGACGGAGTGCTTTCCACGGGAAAGGTTTTGCTGTGGTCGGTGAATACCCGATAGGACTCAACCATAGTCCCCGCCAGACTTACTATCACGGAAGTTCGCTCAATCAGATTTAATATGAATATCTTGATTATGTGGGGCGGAGTAATCAGAATGGTTAAGAAATCCCTTTGACAAAATATTTAAATAAAATTCGTTGAATAGCAGTTTAAAATCGGATTGCTTTTTTTATTATTAATCAAGACTCTAAAATTTTGCAGATTTGCTTAATTTCCCCTACTCATCTGGTACTGTGAAACAAAACAAATTAAGAAGTTCTGTTAGAATCTACTTCTTTGTCTCCAATGTAAGTTTGGATTTTGTTTGCTCTGTTTAAATTCATACTATTTAATAAGAGAAAAACTATTATTCGGTATAATCCAATTTAATTAAGAACTCGTAGAAAAATATATAAAAGTTAATTATTTCTATAAATTTCGAAAAGAATCGATTTTATCAAAATGTTTTGTAAAAAAAATACTTCCAGTATTATTCTATACTGTATTTTTTAAAGTATATTTGAGTTTTTCAAACTTGTTTACAATTACTTTACACATTTTGTATATAAAATAATAAAATTCAACAAAATCTCAAAAATACATTGATTAATCAATAAGGACTATATAATCATCTTTATAAATGTATACTAGATAAAAATGTGGAGAAAGAAACATGGATAATTTCCACTTTAGAGCCAAAAAAGGGATATTGAAATTCCTATTTTATTTCTGAAGCTAATGAATACGTTTCTTTTTATAACAATTATATTTTTTATGATAATTTTAAATTTTACTTAATTTTACTTTTATTTTATTAAAATTTTACTTACTTTTGACGAATTAATTTTTACTTATTCACTTAAAGGATTACAGATTCCGAATTCTAAAAAGTACGTAAAATCGGAAAATTTACTTTTCCAACTTATTGTAACAATGTACATTAGATGTGTAATTAATTTGAATGTCTTAAAACCAATTCACAACAATTTCTTATAATAAAAAGCGCAAAATATCTGTACTTTATTAAAGAAATTAAATTAAGAAAAGTTTAAAAATTTAAAAATTTTATAATAAAAATATACATTATTATGTATACATTAGTTTTCTGATTAAATTGAATGTCTTATAATCAATTCACAACAATTTCTTATAATAAATAGTGCAAAATATCGTTACCGTATTGAAGAAATTAAATTAAGGAAAGTTCAAAAATATAGAAATTTCATCATAAAATATTATTATCCCCTTGAGTACAATCAAACGTACTAAATCCCTTAAGCATAATAAAATGATAGTATTTTCCTAAATGGCTAGTGACGTTAATTAAATCTTCAAGCGAAAAAACTAAGAATATGAATGCTTATTAAATAATGAAAACAGCAGACAATGAAAAACAGCAATACTGAATAGATAAAAAACAGTAAAATTTGCATACAATTACTCAAATTTAAAACAAAACAGAAACTATATACAACTAAAAGTTTTCTAAGATATTCGTAATATAATATTTTGTGATTTTATAGTTTTATAAATTGAAGGCATCAATTTTTTTATTAATTAACGCTTGCTTATTTAATAAATAACGTCCTAATTGCTGCATTTTATCTTTGAAAGTAGACACATTTCATTGTTAATAAATTCTTTACAATTAAGAGACAATATTTCTTATTTTATGAATAAAAACTTCATGCAAAAGCAAATAAATATCATTTGTAATAAAACATTAATTAGTACTGACTTTGAGATTATTTTTTTATCTTTTAAATTTTATATAATAGTTTTTATATGAATAAGATTATATAATAGTAAATACATATCTAATGTAAAAACTGGAAAAATATATTGAAGTTTTGTAAGTTTGTGATTCATTTAATTAAAAAAATGTATTGGCATTAACATTTTTTTTTTTTTTTTTGCTTTGGAACCATTAAAAATCCTTTATGAAGTCAAGCAATTCGCTAAAACCTACCTTCTTTCAAGGATTACTTGTTCATTTTTTAAAATTAAATATTTCAAAAATATATACATTTTTTGTCTAGAATGTTTTGGTTTTGTAAAATGTTATGCAGTAGTATGTATTTTAATAAATCAATGAATTGAAGATTTGTATATTAAATGACTCCTATAGAATGCCATATATTTTGTTCATAATTTAAGAAAAATTAGAACAAATCTAATACAAACTGTTTTTACAAATAAAGGTAGTTTTTAAAAATGTATATTTTTTTGTTAAATTAATAGAAATCTTCCAGTAGCCATTAACTAAATTCTCAATGAAGCAGCTATGTTGTTATGACAAATAGGGAGTTTTAAGATCGAATCATCATCAAATGATAAGGCGATAATTGCAGAAATAAATTATAAAGGGAACACAGTCAGTGGAATAAACCAGACCTCTTCAAAATAATTGGTTAATCAATAAATAATGCCTGAAATAGTAGCATTCAAAATTAGTAAGTTTTGTGTTTTTATCTATGTATAAAGAACATGAGTAGAAGAAACATCTCAACTGGAAGACAACTCTGGTCACAGCCCTTTTTGGAAACCGTAACTTGAAATCATCTGAAACGCTTATGCTGATAAGTTCGGATGCCTTGATATTCATTCGGAACTGATGGATATATAATACGTGTTCCTTAGTTAATGGATTAGCTAAGGAATTCTGTCAGTTTACTCATGAACAGAATGATCTTTAACGGTAGACATCTGTCCAACTATATTCATCTGCATTTCTACCTTAGAAGATACCATAAGATTCTAAAATATTAAAACCCCAAAGCATTATTACTGACCTCGACTCCAAAATACTTGAAATGATACATGCACCCCATCACTATTGCCTGATAGGAATCTAACCTGTTTTGGCAAGAAAATATGAAAATGCAGGTGCCGTTTCAGATGTCTTTTTCGTTATTTGATTATGGCTCTAATAACGAAGGTCCGTTCACAAACTTATTATCCATTGTTTTAAAGCTAGAAATTAATGTAATTAAACTCATTATTTTCAAATTTGATTGGGTGATGTTTTATATTCACATGGCCAATTTCTCACCTTTTCTGCTCGTCTGGCATGAGATTTGAACTCTATACCGACTCAGTTGTCTTTCTTTTCATCTGAATATGATTTAAAATAACTAGATGCATTCCCAAATAGTTTCATTGTTGTTTCTAAGGGATATGTTTATTTAATTACACTCATTATTTACAGCATTTTAAGGATATTTATTGAGAAATCATGGATAATTTCACAATTTTACTTCTTGTTTTGCATGAAAATCGGGGACGGCATGCCGACTCAATTGGTTTATTCGCCCTCTAGTTATAGGTTAAAATTATTTCATCATTAATATTCTGGTCGCTTCAAAATAACATGTTAATCTAGCTGAATTCACTAATTCTAACATTGAAAGGATAATTATTGAAAAACTATGGCTAATTTCTTAACTAAAAAAGAGCAAAACCAAACCCAAAGTTTAACTGCGTTTAAATATATTTACTCAAATTTATTTTTAAACGAAAAAGATTAAGCATGTGCTTAGTCTGTTACAGTTTTAAACCTCCACCTTCAACCTATTTAAAAATTAGCTAAGAAAAGCCTTTACTTTAAAAGAATGATCATGAAAACGGCTTTTAAACACTCTCTTCATAAAAACTTTGATGATGTGAAAATACTTCTTAGAACGGACTATGAGAAAATCTTCAATTTTACTCGATTTTTTTGGATTAGCTGATAATAATTTCTTCGAACTATATCTTTTGCCGCCGTTTTTACTCTTTTTACAGGTAGAAACATAAAATTTTTCCCATAAATTCTCTCCTTCAAATCATTATTCCCAGAAAATGAAGTAACAACGCCTAATAACACTCATAAATTTAAGAGATTGTATTAAAAGAACTATAATTTAGTTAGACGAAAGAGTAATTTCATTTAAGCTAAATAATCTTACGCTTCCAAATGTAAATGGGCAATTTCCGTGATTTCAATTTTTTCCCCCTCTAAGCCCATTTTTTATGAGGCTATATTTATCCTTAAACGGGAAAAAAAAGCACGCGGCATAAATTTTTTTAATACCTTCCTAATTATGTGTAATGAACCAAAATAAATGGCACAAGACTTTGGTAAATGGATCTGCAATATAATTAGATTTTTTCAGATATGTGCCCTTCTCTTTCAATTTAAAAGACTGATTCAATAGCAGCAAATGCACTCTGTGTAGTTGTTAGAAAGGATGTGAAATATTGAAGATATAATTTGATGTAGTTTCAAAGTCTTTATGAGATTTGAAATATATTATAATTTTCAAAAGGATATTTTCTTAGCAAAGTAGTTCTATAAATATTATTCCTTGAGTTTAGAATTGGTACACGGTATATTCGTTTATCAATAATTATTATGAAAACAATCATAAAATAATTGGGATAGAAAAAAATGATGAAGTGAGGAATGGAAACAATCTTTTTACAAAGCAGTTTTTAAAAAAGTATTAAATTAATGTAGTAATAAAGTAAATAATTATCATAAATGAGTAGATAATGAGTTAATAACAGTATAATAAAGTAAATAATCATCATAAATAAGTAAATAATAAGTTAATCTCAATAAGTATGTGTAAGTAAATTGTTATTATTAAATATATAGCCAAAAAGTAAATAATTTTTCTGGGAAGTTTCGATTTCATTATACTAATAAAATAAAAATAGTAAATAATTATTATAAGCAAGTAAATGATTAGTTAGTATAAGTAAGTAAGTATAAGTAAATAGTTATTAAATAAATAGTCATAAAGTAAATAATTTTTCTTAAGTTCTGATTTTATTTTACTAATGCAATAATAAAGTAAATAATTATTATAAGTAAGTAAATAATAAGCTTGTATAAGTAAATAGTCATTAAATAAATAGCTATAAAGTAAATAATATTTCAGGAATGTTTTGATTTTATTACATTAATGTAATAATAAAGCAAATAATTATTATAAGTATGTAAAAAATAATTTAGTATAAGTAAGTATTAAATAGTTATAAAGCTAATAATTTTCCAGGGAACTTTCGATTTTATGACTAATTTTTAAGAATAATTTTCTTCAATCATTTACATTTTTTTTTAAATTTTATGTTAGTGATCAGGATGTTATACTCTTATTATAATAATGTGGAAAAAAGAGAAAAGTTTTTTTCTTAATCTCTTACATATTTTTGCCAGTCTTCCAATGATAGCATAAATTACAACTTTTGTTGAAAATAATGAAGTGAATTAATGCCTTTCGAGTAAAACATATCAAAATTATCTTACAAACAAAAGCATGAAAGACCATAAATATTTATCTGAATTTATTTATTTTATTCAAGATCCATTGTATAAATTATCATACAAAAATAATTTTGGTTTTCGTTCGAATACAAAGAAACATACAATGCCATGCCATGATTTATTGCAAATATCATGGAATTTTTTTCTAACATTGACTTACTTTATTTTTAATTGATTAGAAATATAATTAATTACATTAATCTATTTGTTACTTTAATTAACTCTATAAATCTACTTTCTACGTTAAGAAATAACATTGTATTAACCATTACCACTGAATTAAAAAAATGCTTTTAAAAACAGTTTACAAAAATTCTTGCTGTATGTCGAAAACTAGCTCTGTTACTAAGAGTTGAAATACACTACATTAAAAATTCCACAATGAACAAAAATTTTCTAAGATGGTTATATAGAAACCTCAGCTATTCTATGATTAAAATTATATTTAATACGATAAAAGTAATTTAATACGATAATTAAAGCAAGAATACAGTAAATAATCTTAAATGTTAACAAGAAATGAAAAATGCAATTCAATATGTACTGTATCATCTTAATTATCGTTTACTCCATTTCATCTTATTTACGCTTATATTGCATTATCTATAAAGGCTAAAAATTTCTATATAAATTATTTCAGAAAATAAATATATAATATTTTCGATTTGTTTATAATTAAACTTTAGTGTTTTATTCAAAAACTTTAATACATATCTATTCTTACAATAAATTAATTATCAAAGTCCCATATATAGGATGTTATTCAAATTATAAGACAAACTTTGAAGGAAGATCAGGCTCATAGAAACAATTACAGAAAGGAACTTAGGATATTCCACAGTGGGTTCTTTACCAATAATTTAAAAAACACATAAAATAAAGCGTAAAACACCAATTTATTGAAAAACAAATATACAATCTTAAATAAGACTGGTTTCAAAAATAACAACTTTATAAATTTATGAAAGATGCGAAAAGTTGTGCAGATTTTAATTTAAATAATGAAACTTAATTAAGTGTTCAAAGTAAGTCGTCTGAAGTAATACTTTCTTTGTATGTTGCTATACACACAGCTGGTGGACTGTGTTATAGTAAATTTCCATTCAATTTATTGTGAGTTTTATATTATTTGAATGTGTCCTGACAAAAATTCTCCTGTAGCCCCCTCCCTTTCGTCTTTTCGTTTCCGACCCCATTTCGAAAAAGACTTTTTTTTCTATATTCTTATGCCATAGGCTCTATTTTCTATTCCTTCTATCATGAGACAAATGATAGGAATATATCGAATTTACATTTCTATCCGATATCATGGGACAAATAATTTGTTTGCCCCATAATTTTATAACACTTTACACTCAAATCTTTTATAACACAACATTATGATACCACGATTGCTAAGTAACATTGGATAAATGTTGTGACATCCAGAAAAACATTCAACACTATATAAAATAGACATGAGTATCACATTAAACAGAACAACATGCTATTTGGAAAACCGAACAAACAGAAAAAATTTATCATATTGAGCTTTGCGGTTTAAATCTTTCAATTGAAATAAAATTGTTATTTTGCTTGAAACTGCTACATATGGAAAAAATAAATCATATTTTGGGAAAGTTGAATTTGTAAGTAATATATTTTTATATTTCTCAATTTTTCTAAAAAACATTATATTTTAATAAATTATTTTACTAGCAAAATATCACCTACTTTGCTTGGAACATCAAGGCGAGGTTAATAAATAGTAATGGGGAAACATGTCATACCTTTAAAAATAGTATTCTAAAATTTATTATTTTTAGGAGCTCAAAAATACATCAGTCGTTTAGAAAACAGCCCTATTTACTAATAGAATGTTTCTGTTATATCAATCATTGTTAAGTGATAAGTATCATTTTTATCAGAAAATTTTAAATAATTCATAAATGTATTATTACATAGTTTTTATTTCGGAAGATGAACTTTTAGTTATTTTTATAAATATTTAACACATTTATTTTTATATTTCTCTTAATTTTTATTATGGTCTGTGTTTATTATCAAAAACTAAGAAAAGTCCTTTTCAATTTGTATAAGCAGTTTTATAGATTTCTGATAAGAAAAATATTTTGTTCATTAATATTTGAATCATTTTTTTCAAGAAAAAAAAACATTTTTGCATAAGGAACCTTACTCAATATTTTACTCATCTATGACATTAAATATAATATACAGTTTTCCAAAAAAAATAAACAAATATTTTATCTTGATAAATATTGCATCAGGGCATATACTTTCAGTCACAAAATTTTATTAAGTAAATTAGGCAACTGTGTAAAAATACTTTGGCTATTGCAAAAGGAAAAAAAAATTAAAAATTGCAAAAATTAAATTTTTATATGACTCGCATAGCCAAAAAATATATTTGAGTAAAATGCTTCTCTTGTGTCCAAGAGCAGCATTATTTTTAAATTCATATTTTCTTATGCTCTTTATATATATATATATATTTTAATTCACACAAATTTAGATAACAATATTTATTTCAGAAATACAAATTTATTCAATACTGAAAAACAATTATATGTAAATATTTATCTAGTAGGGCATAATGCAATCATTATAAATAAAAAAAATGCTAATCACACAAAGTGTTTTTCACTTTAATTAGTTGACAATTTCGATTTCACAATATATGGAAGAGAAATTTGCGATATTGAGCATTTGAGATATCTTAGAGAAATACTAGATTACAGAGCAAGAAATTAAAATTCTTTGCTCACACTTGTGTGCATTAAAAATTGCATATTCAGTAACATGTAACATTTTGATATGATGATGATTTTCTTGCATGTAATAATAATGTCAGCTTAATTGTCGATAAATACGAGCTTCTTTTTCAGAACTCCCGAACTCCTTCTAGGAAGTCTGTTCTGAAGGACTCTTCTGCCTAGTGTTCGAACAACCAATCCAGAATCATCAAATTCGACTCATCAAATATTTTAGAATATTTTAGCTTAGCAATTGACACTAATATAGTATTTGTGGAGTCCAAGAAATGATACAACATTTACATAAACAGTTACATAATCCTTTTCTACAATTTTTCATTTGCATTTTTATTTAGATGAAATCCATCTTTTCTTATAAATGCAGCTTGAAGTGAGAATGTTGCTTCAATCGAGATAGAAACATTAATCTTCAAATCTATTACTTTCCAAATAATAAAAAATCCATTCTTTGTTCGCGAGTTTCGTCGTTAGTGGCAATTTTCTATAAATGTATTAAGCATATCTATTTTTAGGAATTCTTTGGCTGACTCCATTTTGTGTTACAGTGTGCTGAATGGTAATTGTTTTGATGAACATTATTTCTGAACTAAAGGATGAAAATGCTTTGACTGAGCAAACTCAGAAAATCATTCACGATGAATTCAAAAATTTACCTTTAACTCACAAATGACGAACTCAAACTTTTATCATCATTGCTTGGTTCTAAACTAAAACCTTAAAAAAATAATAATAAAAAGCCTGCCTTCCACTAAAATTTTTTCAACATTAGAAAAATAAGCTGAATCTTCATATCTCAATAATAACTAGGGAAAAAGCCAAGATGAAGTATTAGTAGCAACAATGAGAAATGTTTGAGTTATTTTGAAAAATTAGAAAAAAATTATATGACCAAATTTTTTTTTAAAATTTTAAGATAATGTAAAAATTATTTTTGCACTGTAATATTTTCTGAATTTATAACGAAAAAAGTAGAAATTTCGCCTAGTTTTCAGTAAATTAAAACTTTAATTCAAAATTGAAATAATCGCTCCGACATGTACAGTTCCACCTTCCCCCAAATATACATGTGCCAAATTTGGTAGTTAGGTCAAATGGCCTTGCATGTACAATGCCAACAAAAATTCACTTATTCAACTTTATTATTAATAGAGATTTATTTAATTTTGAATGATAAAAGAAATTAAAGCAATCATTACACGAAAATGTAATTAATGCTTTAATTTCTTTTATTTTTTTTTATTTAATTTCTTTTATTTTTTATTTATTTATTTATTTTATTACCATTGAAAAAGTAATATTTTAAATTTTAAGGTGATGAATAAATTCCTTGTTGAATAATTTGATATGTAGTTTCTAATTTCGAACAGCAAAATCTCGATTATTTAATGATCAATTGAATATTTAATTAAGTTTTGAACTTTTCTAAATTTATCCTAAATTAATTAAATTCTGTACTGCTCTGTTTTGTACTGTCTTCCTGTAAGTCTTAAATAAAACGTGGCCAAATTTGGATTAATTCTATTCGGTTCTTTAGTAAGAGATAAGGTATGTGCATACAAAGATATGATTAATTACTTTACTTGATATTAATATAATCATATAATATCATTTTTGCTAATATTTTATCATTTAGAGCATAATTTTTTTTTCTAAATGAGAGTAATATAATGAGTATTAAACGAGTTAAAATATTTGATACTTCATTAAATATTGAAAATTGTAATGAAATTCCTTATTTAAATCGTTACTAAAAAGCACATATATGTAAATTAAGATTGGTACTTAATAGCCACAAATTTCATTAATTCTGTTTTTCTTCTCTACCAAGTAATCTAAGTAATCAAAGTAAAGCTTCCTATTTCCTTTTCCAATTTATCAACTAAATTTAATAATACCAATTTGATTGAAATTACTTTACTATGACGTATTGCCAACAAAATCGATGCAGCAAAGGTGGCATATCGTAATCGAATTCCATTATAAAATCACTGAACAGTTCCAGATTTCGAACGGAACAAAATGAGGAAAAAAAAAATAATAAGAGAGAAAAGAAAAGAAAAAAAAAGTCGCAGCTGCAACGCAACATATTTTCTTTTGCAGTGAATACCTAATGAGGTACTTACGTGAAGATAAAAAAAGTTTTGTTTTTGTTCATTTGAAGAAAAATAGTAAACCGTTTCCGATAATTGCATATGCTGTGAAAGAAATTAAAGTTGGAAGGCCAGATTGCGTTTATTAGGAATTAGTTTCTTAATATATTGCCTTTTGGACAGGCTATCCGTCATTTAAATATTCAGCCTTTCTTTTTTT